>WEKX01002035.1:100454-123421 GCA_013390025.1 Pitta sordida
GAGAGAGTAATTGCATATTGGAATGGGCTGCCCAGGGAGGTGGTGGAGTCACCATCCCTGGAGGTGTTTAAGAGAAGACTGGACGAGGAGCTTAGTGACATGGTCTAGCCGGGAGGTGTAGGGCTGGATGACGTTGGGCCCCTTCCGGCTCGGAGTGGCCTGCTAGACTGTGAGGGATCTAGGTTGGTGTTATGCTCTGGGATGTGCTCTCGGTCTCTTTACGGGTGTTAGATGGTGAGTTGGACTAGATGATCCTTGTGGGTCCCTTCCAACTCATAATATTCTGTGATTCTGTGAATGACCATGCCACAGAAATTTTTGCCATTGTATTCCATGCTCCCTAAGAAAAAGACCTAAAGGGAAAAATGCTGGGTTGGTTCTTGACCATTCTCCAAAGACATTTTTTGACTTGAAATCTGAGACCAGTTCTCTGATCAGTATCTTCCAACAAGTGGATAGCTAGAAATTTCCAGGAAAAAAAAATTAAAATATGTTCAGGACTGCTGATAAAAGTACCTCACAGGACAGTGTTGTAAGAATTTTAGTGAAACTGGAGTTATACTATTGTATAGTTTTGCATCTCTTAGACAAATGAGTTCTTCCTAGTAAAAATGTGTTAATTAAACAAGTCTTCTGCCCCTCCATTTTTCCTCAGGAAATTCTAAATCTCAAAAATGACAATTCATTTTGCCCTTCACTTCTTTTTAAATAAAAATGCTGAAGTCCTATTACACTTTTCTATGCCTCAAGCTACATAGAAAAAGAAAAAGCCTGGGAGAGCAACAATCCTGCAGTGAGCCTCTGGGGAGCCAGTTTATGGCAAAAGTAGGAAAAACATTGTACTACAGAACCTGTCACAGAGCCCTGAAGTAGGCTGTTCTTCTCTTTGAAATATTTTTTCCTTTCCTCCCACTCCCACTTTAGTCTATCTTTGCATAATCTCTTTTATTTTGTTCAAAATCTCTTTTATTTTGTTCAAGTGAAGCAGCAGCAAGAAATTCCCCCCTCTCTCTTTTTGTTTTTTAATTGAGAAGAACTGCTGGTACTCAGCCTCTGATGGGAAAAAGCACAGGCCAAGGCAGAGTCCTGGCTCACTTCTCCCACATTATTCACTCTGATGCAGTTGGAAGCCAATGCACACTAATTGCTGTGATCTCCCCATTTGGCTTTTAACTTAAATAGCCATCTGTAGGAGAATCTCAGCTGCTTTCAGCAGCCAGAAGCACTTGAAAACAGCAGCCCCTAACATTGTTTAATTTCTACTTTGAGGTCATGAAAGAGACCACTAACTGTTTCAATGGAGCTCCATAGGATGGGCTTTGGCTGGATGATTTGTTTCTGCTTTAGGATTTAATTTGAACAATATGGACTTTTCTCCATTAGCATAAAATAAATCAGCACTTTGCACTAGTTTCCCACGCATCACTTTCCACAGGCTGCCAGCATTAGGATCATATGGACAGATGACAAGCACTCGGACTACTTACATCTATTACAACCCAGTGGTCACATCAGCTCCTAGTTTTGATCATTCTTCAAGTTGCACGCATATTGCTGTTACTTGCTTTCCACAGTCACCAGGTTTAATATAGACACATGCCTTGTAATTCAGCCACACAGCATATTTAGATAGTCATAAATTCAAATCAGGTAGCAAGCAGTTGAATAACACAAGACATTTTTCCTCAGTAAGGCAGTTATTTGAAATACACTATAGCTATATTTGCAGTATTTCAAGGAGATCAGGTATCAGAATTCATATTTTCCTTCCCCAGCTTCCCATATTCGTGTTAGCACATAAAATGCTGCTGCATATAGAAATGATTTTGTTCTACAATCCTAACTGAGATGA
Source organism: Pitta sordida (assembly GCA_013390025.1). Lineage (NCBI taxonomy): Eukaryota > Metazoa > Chordata > Aves > Passeriformes > Pittidae > Pitta > Pitta sordida. The sequence goes on from WEKX01002035.1 coordinate 102,307, forward strand.
AGGGGGCATTAGAGGACAGCAAACTCAACGTGAGTCTGTGTGCCCAGGCAGCTAAGAGGGCCAATGGCATCCTGGCCTGCATCAAGAATGGAGTGGCCAGCAGGGCAAGGGAAGTTATCCTTCCCCTGTATTTAGCACTCGTTAGGCCACATCTTGAGTATTGTGTCCAGTTTTGGGCCCCTCAATTTAAGAAAGATGTTGAGGTGCTGAAACGAATTCAGAGAAGGGCACCAAGGATGATTAAGGGGCTCAAAGATAAGTCCTATGAGGAGTGGCTTAGGGATCTGGGTCTGTTTAGTCTGGAAAACAGGAGGCTCAGGGGTGTCTTTATCACTGTCTATAACTACCTAAAAGGGGGTTGTAGTCAGGTGGGGGTCGGTCTTTTCTCTCTGGCCATTGGAGATAGAACGAGAGGTCATGGTCTTAAGCTCCAACAAGAGAGGTTTAGACTTGACATTAAGAAAAAGTTTTTCACTGAAAGAGTGATTTGGCATTGGAATGTGTTGCCCACGGAGGTGGTTGAATCACCATCCCTGGAGGTGTTTAAGGGCAGACTGGATGAAGTGTTGAGGGCCATGATATAAATGTTATACCTGTTAGGTTTTAGTTGGATTATAGGTTGGACTTGATGATCTTCAAGGTATTTTCCAACCTTATCAACACTGTGATACTGTGAATTTTGAGATTTACTGAACTAGAGTCCAGTTATGACAGTTCATCTTTAAAATAACATGAGATGAAACAAACATTAAAGAAGGGAAACCACTGAGCTAGCTGGAAAGAGCAGGGTATTTTTCCATGAAAGACTTTCAGGCTTCTCTTTCCTCTTCTACACCACTGCCTTACTGCACTGTGCCATAGGGGACATCATTATGATGGTCTGGAGCTGTCCCATTCCTTTTCCCAACAGCCCTCCAGGCTCCACAGTGCCTTTGTCCCTTCCCCAGAGCCAATACCATGCTATGAGTTCTCCATGTTTACCCATCCTCAGCAGGACCAGTAGCATCCATATGAGCCAGGGCACTGCCAGGAGCCACGTGTTTCCTGGGACAGCAGCGTTCCAGCTGCCAGTCCGGTGATGTACAGAGGTAATACCCCTAGTGGAGCACAACTGGTCTTTTGCAATTGCTTCTACAAAATGGACAAGTCCTGCTAGGGATCTCTGTGACTGTAAGATATACATTCAGTGGTTAATGCTGCATGTGTGCTTGGGCAGGGGAAGCCCTGACATTTTGGGATCTCACATCAGAAAAGCTGCTGAAAGCCCCGAATAAGCTGGTTCTGTGGAGAGGGGTGAGCGCAGGAATAACGGAATCAGAAAGGTTGGGAAAGACTCCTCAGACCATTGACTCCAACCTATGACTGGACCACGTCAACCAGAGCATGGCTCTAAGTGCCACATCCAGTTTTCTTAAACACATCCAGGGATGGTGATTCTACCACTTTGCTGGGCAGCCTGTTCCAGTGCTTAACCGTATTTTCAGTGAAGAAATTTTCCCTAATATCCAATCTAAACCTCCCCTGGCACAGCTTGAGGTAATTTTTTCTTGTAGTTTCACTTGTTACCTGGGAGAAGAAATCGGACCCTGCCTTGCTACAACCTCCTTTCAGGTAGTTGGAGAGAGCCAAAGGGCTCCCCTGAGTCTCCTTTCCTCCAGGCTAAACAACCTCAGCTCTCTCAGTTGTTCCTCAACAGACTTGTGCTTCAGACCCTTCCCCAGCTCTGCTGCCCTTCTCGGCACTCACTCCAGCACTTCAATGTCTTTCTTGTAGTGGGGGGCTCAGAACTGAACACAGGATTCCAGGTACAGTCTCATCAGTGCCAAGTACAGGGGAATCTGTTCAGGCTGTCTAAAATTTCCTCACTTTCTCCTCTGACCTGGCTGTGACACAAAAAGAGGGTTCATGCTGAAGCAGCATGACATGATCCAAAAGCATCCCCGCAATCAGTCCTACACTTACTGCTTGATCCATTTCCTCCTGAGCAAACAAAGCTAAGTAAGTACACTTTGGTTTTAGTTGTGTAACCACAAGTTCTACATTACAACACACCACTTAAAAATAATGACATCTGGATTTTTTTCTTGTGATTCAGGTATGTCCCAAATCATTGATGAGTGGACATAGGGTAAAAAGGTTTGGGGAGATTTACAAGTAAAACCAAAAGAAAGTTAAAACTAAACAAAAACTGAACTAGCGCACAGGCAGGAAGAGCATATAATTCCTGGCTCCGGGTCCAACAGACAGGGTTGGTGATCTGGGTGTGTCTGTTGTGGAGAATTTCCACAAACAGTTTTGCAAACTACATCAGAGGTCCCAAATATTTACAAAATATTCAGAAACATTTAGCTTTTTCCACCAAATGAAAATATGTATCCCATCCATGGTCAAGGACTTAACTGGATCTGAAAAGATGATTACAGAAATGTCTAGGTAATCTCCAGTCCAAATGAATCTGTAATGCTTCTTGTCCAGACCAGTCTGTATACTGTAAACTCATGTAAATTCATATGCCAGTTTTAGTTATGAAAGAAAGACTGGACTTGCTGAAGAAAAAAGTTGAATATGAAACTAAATACCACAATAAAACAAATGTCATATGCTTAGCTGAAAACCATCTCAGATCAGAGATGCACATTTTTTTCTAAACATTTTAAGTTTCAATTAGCAGCTCTAAGCCAAATTACTCTGCCTAACCCCAAAATACCACTTATACAGAAGCACCAAAATTTCATGGAGAAATGTTTTTTGAAAAGGAGGGAATTTTTTTTCTTAAAACTCTACATGGATAGACTAAACATCTCTAGATTTTTTTAAAATATACAAAAGTCAGATGTTGTCCACCTGCTAATCACTGAGGTCACACAGAAAACAAACACAAATTGCTCCACACTCACATTTGAATTTTTGTGTATGTATAAAAACTTCAATTTGTACAGCTATTAGAGCAGTTTTTATTGAACCAAATACTGAACTAATGAAGTGACTTCATATTTGTATTAAAAAATGATCATTTTCCCTGTGTTGCTGAACAATTCCAGCGCAGCTGCAACCAGCCTCCTTGGATGCAAAGGCTTCCTTTCTTGCATTTACCTCAGAATCCAGTGCTGCAGCAACTCAAAGATTTATTTTTTTTTTATACCTTGGTAGGAATTCAATAAGCATGTGCATTTGTTTGTATTTGCACAGGAGGTCACAGCTGGACTAAAAAAAGGGTAATTTTTTGTTTTATGGGAGGAAATGAGAAAGACCAATGCCATAGACAAGGATTTCATTAAGATGAATAAATTCCAGTTCTCCAAAGGGGAAAAAAAACAAACCAGCTTTGCTTGAAGATCTTTCATGAAACAATTTGTGTGGTCTTTATCATTTCAGACTCCTAAAGTGTGATAGCTGCATGATTTTCTGAACTTGCCTTGGAATTCGAGTTCTTCTTTAGCCTCTTTAAATTCTAAATTCCATTCCAACCAAAACAATTTTTGATCAAAAAGCTGTTGCACCAGCATCTAAATCTTCCAAAGAAATCTATAAAAACTGTAACAATAGGCCTAAAATGAGACACTAAAACTTGACAACCAAAAAAATTAGCTGCAATTCTATATCGTTGTCTTATCCTCACTGCATCTCCTAAAGTAGTCATCCTCTAGAGCATATATGGGGCATGTTTTTGTACATTTGCAAATGCTTTCATTAACCTGAAGTTTGACCAAAAAATCTCACAGTTGTTGGGAGCCGCAGAAGAAAGACAGGCATTTTTCACATCAGAAAGTGAAACAAGCTGAATTAATAAAATGGAATTAAAAGTTGGTTAAGATGGAACAAACCCAACTTATTTACGTATTACTCTCCATAATTTTAAAACTTCCTTTAATGTAACTAGTTTATGGAATTTTTCACTTTCTTTTTCCAGGCCAGAAGTGAAAAAAATCCAGTAACACTTTACAAAGTGTCTGTTTCAGGTAAAGGATGAAAGGTTTTCTGGTCTTGAAAACCTCCTTTTCTCTCCTGTGACTGAATCTATGTGCCAAAATAGATGCATGTTTGATAGAAGTATTTATGGTTGCTGGTAAGGCTATGAAGCAGTATGGGAGAGCAGGATCGCTGTCTCAGACCATGTATAGGTGGGTTATTTTTGAGGGAAAGATTCTTATACACAAAACCAGTATTATCTAGTTGTTATTAATGCTTTTCACTTGTATCTCAAAGAATCCCTTAAAGAGAATGAGAGTCCTTAGTAGGAAGTTCTTTTTGGAATAAGAGAATACTTATTCCAAATAAGTATAACAGAATACTGTTTTTTTTTTGGAATAAGAGAATCACCATCCACAAGGAGTGTGTTAGTGGACAAACATTGCCAGTGGAGAGCAATTACAAATAAACTCATCACACCTTCTTACATCAAGAGGGAAACAATTCTTAATAGTGTCAGTAGCTGACAGGAACAACTGAGAAAACTTACTTGATTTTACTGAAGCAGGAACTGGCATATTGACTACACGTGTATGAAGAAACCCTCTCCCCCCAACAGAATGCAAGCACATTTGAAGATCAAAACATGTGCATGTGTGGCTGTACACCAAGATCAAATATTTTCAAAGCCAGCCTAATATGTTGCTGCCTAGTTGAACAGTTGCATGTCTCAACACCCCCAGTTGTTTTGACAGTTATTTAAACACCTTAGACATGTAGATGTTTCTGTCAATTACTGCTCTAATCTGTTTTTGCTAAGGAAGATGTAACGACCTACTAGACATTATTTCATATTCAACTAAGCTACCAAGAAAGGACATGGGTGGAGGATAATGAAAAAGGACAGAAAATGTCATTCTAGACTACCTGGCCACATCTAATAAAATTTCTTTAGAAAAAAATTGCTTTCTCTGAAGGTCTCTAGAGGTTCTTCCACTGATTTTGGAGGAATGCTAAGAAATACTAGGTGACATCTATTATTTGGGATCCAGATTGTTTAATTTCCTGAAGCCAGATGCTTCATAGGGTGAGAAGGGTTCTTAAAAATATGTATACAGTGAAGCCCCATTACTCACGGGCTGTTGGGTCTGGTCTGCCTCACACGAGTGGTGAAATCTGCAAAGATAGCGAATCCACCTCGTAGTCGAGTAAGCCACGCCCGTAGCCATGCCCCCTCCCCATATGAAATTTGGAGGATGGTCCTGAGCAGGGCTTGTTTCAGATGCCTGGCTGTGCTCCACCGGGGCGGGGGGCGAGTGGTGACCGGAGGAGTCCCCGATCTGCAGCTAGTCTCGGCGGCTCGTGAGCAGCAGGGCCAGCGGCCAATCAGACTGAGGTCACGGTAGGTTCTGCGCACGTGTCGAGGTGGCACAGCTCACGGAAAAGTCACCCGCAAATACTGAATCTCGCAAATACTGGATCACAAAGATGCGGGGGCTCACTGTAAAATGCCATGAGGCCAGCCCTAATACAGTGTTACTTTTCTGCAGAACAGTCTAGTGGGTAACACCATTGCCTGTAAAGCAGAAAATCTACATTAAGGTTTGGTCTAGACAATGAGAGGCTTGGATGGATGGAGCATGGTGCCCATGGCTTCAGGGTTCAGTCCCTGGGTGGGCATTCGCTTGGGAGTTGGACTAGATAATCCCTGTGGGTCCCTTCCAACTTGGAATAGCCTGTGAACCTGTGAAGGGATGGAAACTAAACTCACTCTTCATTTACAGTACCTGGTGGCTGAGGGTCTTTCCTGAAATACAGATTCAAGCTACCTTAGACAAAAGAAGCCTTGAAAGACAGCCCTGCCCTCTTACTCTTTGGGGCATGAGCTCTGGGAACCATCATCTCCTGTTTTCCAGGAGACCAGGCTTGTGTCTTGGGTCATTTTGGACAAACCACTTCCCCTTACTCTGCCTCAATTCATTAGTTTTAATTTTGAAAACAAAACACAACAACAAAAAAAGAACACCAACAATAACAACCCAAAATGACCAACTGGTTTTAGCTACATTACATTTTCTTTTCCACTTTGGCCCATTTTTCAGTTTCACCCCATTAATTAGATACTACAGATGAGGTAGACTAGACACAAGAGCTTCATGTTCTACAGTCACAGGAGGGCTAAGATGACTTTCTAATGTGAAAAAACAAGAAGTAATTTTGATATTTATTTATTTTAAAAAGGAGTTTTTGTATCCCATTGGAAGCAAAAAATATATATTTCTTAATCATTGAAAGCCTCCGGAAATTTTCAGTGAAGTCCACAACAGGCTGATTGGAAGAAGTACTATAAACAAAGAAACAGTGCTTTGCCTAAACATCTAGGCTGGGTTTGCAGAATTATTCCCTCTTAGCAGCACGTCACCTTGATGTAATTCTCACCACCACCATCAGGAACTCCATAAATAATGGAAAACTAGATTCCCCTGGAATTTCTAGCTCTCCATCACTTCTCACTTTGGTCTTCCAAAGTGGCATGCTCATCTTCCTAATTATCGTTTGAGGAGATCATGGTGCTTCAGTTGCTGATGAGAAAGCACATGTAGCATAATCAAAGTTTTCAAGCACATTTTTCTTTGCATACTTCTTTTATGGAATTTCCAACAAGTGAAAAACAAATTTCTATTAGAAGATAAGTTTACATTTTTTAGAGAATTTTACCAGTCACTTCAAGCACCATGAGTACATGCTTTCAAAAATTTGAGCCTGTTCTATAGTCCAGTTTTTTCATTGGATGGCATTTTTGTTAGGTTAACATAGAAATGAATAATAAAGCAGAAACTGACTCCTGATGGAAAAAACCACAAAACCCCCCCACAAAAACCAACAGCAACTACAAATAAACCCTCCTTCACCAAAACTGCCAAACTGAAGAGAAGAAATGAAAGATTATTCCTAACCTTTCATCTAGGGATATAGTGTACATCATTAACTTGCATTGCATTTATTTATTGAAAACCAATAGATGTGTCCACACAAACAGACAGCAGGATCTAATAATCAACATAGAAAGAGCTTCTATCATTAGGGAAAAAATAACTTTTATTTGGAAATATCCAGTCCTTCAGACAAAATCACTCGTTATGTAACATTCAGTGACTGCAAGATTTTCCATTCCATCTTCTGCAGAAACACTGGAGATGACACAGCTTTATCCAGTCAATTTCAATCTGAACTGGAAACACCAGTTCATTCAGATTTTTCTGTTAACTGAAAGGCTTTCAAGTGAAAAAAAAAAGGAAAAAAAATGAGATAGTTAACTTCTAGCTGCTGAAGGTACAAAACACTATGTTTTTTTAAAGGAGAATGCTTACATTGTCAATATTTGGACCAAAACACTCTGAATTTGGGATTACTTCTATCTACAGATTTTCCCTTTTTAATGACAGTCCGTGGTTACAGTACTCAAGTAGCACATAAGCCCTTATTATGAAACATGTTGGTCCTTTCTAATATTTTGAAACCAAATCAATGCTCACTTGATTTGTACTCATCTTTAGTTTTCAAAGGTTATACACTGCGTTACTTGATTTCACTCTCTAAATCTCACCATTTCCCTTCCACTTCCTTTTCTCTGACACCTTCAAGCTGCCACCTCTGGTTATCTTCCCTCACTTCAGAGATCTCTACATCTCAGGCTTCATCATTGTTGGTTGCTTATTAACTCTGCTGCTTTCAGCCTTCAAATCTCAATTCCTCATCTGCTCTTCCAGTCATTATTTTTTTATAGTCTTTTCGATATTCTAGCTTTTATAATCATCTGGAATCCTTAGACCTATTACTTCCATTCATGTAAACTAGCCCAGATCTGTCCCTGTATCTTACCCCCCCAGGCATCTGACATGGTCACTAAATCCTTAAATTCTTGCTTAATCTCTCAATTTTGTTTATTCTTCACAAGATCCCACTCTCACTCCAAACTGAAAATACAGCTTGTTGCCGTGGTATTTCAAAACTGCACTTTTTGATTTCTTAAATCTTAGCAAAGGGAGGCATCTGTATCTGGATTATTTATATGCAGAAAGCATTTTGTTCATGCACATTGTGTGACTACATGTAAGTTGCATTGTTCTATGTTTCCACACCACCTCTGAGGGTTTCAGGATTCTGTGTGGTGAAAAAGCACAAGGGAATTTTAGAAGACTATATTTTCCACTGGCAGCTCATTCTGAGCTGAAGTGAGTTCACACAGCAATGACTTTTTTAGCTGTGAGTCCAAATGATTATTTTTTTTTTTTTGTGGTAAAGCCAACCTAACCCTATTCAAAGGCCTGCTGCTATATCCACTTTCTTCAGCTAATACTTGGCCCAACCACATCTACCTCCAACCTGACATTCAGCTTCAAGCTTGTGGTTTCTTTGAATTTGGCATAATCTACACAGCCTCAAAATTCTTAGCGCCAGCCTCCACTAGTCTGGAGTTGTCATTAAAACATACCTAATGCATCTTACAGACAGGAAGGCAAAGATTCTGTGAAAAGCAGGTATGTTCTCATGGAGAGAGATCCAGCCACCAGACAGCGCCTTCTGAGGAGCCTCAGTCATGCAGCACACAGTCACACACCCATGTGCAGTGCATCCCTCAGAGGGGCAGAGGAAAGCACGTTGCTCCATCTCTTGGGTCAAAGAACAGCAGGAGGAAGTGCCAAATGTTTTCCTCCTACTTGCACCAATAGGCAGAGAATGAAGTGCCTTAGTAGAAGGAGATAAAAGTGTATTCCTTGATGAATACTCCCTGATGTGGTTTTCTTTCCTTAATTGACTGGATTTTTTTCCAGAACTGAGCAAAAACCAGAAGTCATTAATCATAACATTAATGAAGTCCATGTAGGTTAGGTTCAGACATCTACCTGATCAGAGCATCTGAATTCAATGCAAATGAGAGGCAGGGATTACAATATTGTCATTAAGATGTCATTCTTTCCAAGACCTTCCTGCTAGGCTCCAGTCATGCTTACACCTCACTGACTGCACTGGCTGTGAATATTCTTTCTTTGCCCATGAAATAACTGTGCTTGAAGGAAACTTTTAAGATTCTGGAGACAGGATGATGGAAAGGTCAGATTTTTCTTCCTTGTTTGCAGTAATTGTTTTCTCCTCTAAAGCCCAGCTGCCAGTTCTGCACAGTCATATCCTGAGCTGCAATTCAAACTGGTTTACAAGATATGGACACCTGTGCCTGCCATACTCTCTCAAACACACTGCATTGCTCTGATTTATATGTTTGAAAGCAAAGGGCTTTGTTGCTAATCCCCACAAACACTTCCACCACTACCAAAAATGAAAGCAACTACCTGTTGTTTGAGTTCCAGATATCTTCCTGTTACTTGTCTGTGGCTGTTTGCCATGTGTGTTTGGGCAAGCAGATTATTTACATCCATGACAGCTGCATCACAAGACAGGATTTTTTTGCATTTCTCAACGCTGCTCACAAGACAAGAGCAGACAGTTCACAAGCTGCAGTTTTGTCATGAATTCATCATCAGTGAGAAACTGTCAGCCTTAGCTGGAATTGGCACAGCAACAAACTGAGGAGATGAAGCCATAAGCCATAAAAAGGTGCCAAATCATCTATAAATGTTATGGATAATTTCCATCTGAATTCAAATGTTCAGCTATTTTCCCCACTAAGATACAAACCTGTTTTGTTGCCAAACATACTGGTAATTAACACATGCAAACCTGCTTCATTTTCTCATTTGGCTTCCTAGCAAATGAGAGGGAAAAAACCCATGACCTTTACTGCTAACAACCAAAATGGCTGTAAGACTTATGAATAATATCCAGATTTACAAAGATACTGGAACACCTGTGAACATTTTTAGAATCAGTTTAAGTTTCCTGATAAATAAGTAGCCTGTGACCAATGTGTCACATTTCTCTTTTCCTTGGTTAGCATAAGTTCACCAGGAGCTTACCGGAAAGAAACCATTTAGGATATCTAGGAGGAAACAATTTGTGGATTTCTGAGGATCTGACCAATTTAGGACACTAAGTCTCATCTCAACAGCCCTAATTCCAGCTGTGTATGATCTCTGTTTCCATTCCAGTTCAGTTCCTAAATTAAAGCTAGACATCAGGATATCAGACCAGATAGATCTCAGGAAAAGGTTTTTCATCTAGAGGTGGTTGGACACTGGAACAGGCTCCCCAGGGAAGTGATCACCGTATTGAGTCTGATAGAGTTCAAGAAGCATTTGGACAATGCTCTCAGGTACATGGTGTGATTTTTTGGGTCTCCTGCACAGTGTCAGGAGCTGGATTCAATGATCCTGATGGTTCCCTTTCAATTTAGGATATTCTGTGACTCTAAGTTTCTATAATCTCCTCCACCTTGTACTGAATCCATTCACTTCTTTGAAGTTGATACTTTCTTCTTTGCTCTTAAAGATTTTTTGGCAATGTCATTATTTTAAAGAGAATCCTTCTGATGATTACAGACAATTTTTCTATCATCAGGGTCTATCATTGGTCTTGAAATTCAAAATGCAGTTAAGAAAGCAAATCCAGGTTTCTGAGCCACTAGAACGTCCCAAGGTGCTAAAATTCAAAATGCAATGGTGATGAAGTCCTCCGGATCGCAGCAGGATTACGATTTTGGATGCCATGTTAATTATTCTCACAATAATTCTATTTTAAAATGTACTCATTTAACACCAGGATTATGCATCTTGATCAAAATGTATTCCAGGGTTACAATAGGGTGCCTACAAGGGGGCACAGACAGACTGCCTAGGTGTAATGAGGCTGATGGCTGAACAACAATGTCCCTATTCATGTACCCAGACCCTGCTGTATCTGAGCCATCTGCTGCTCAAACTGCAAATCTATACTGAAGAATGGCAGATTATTTTCCTCTTCTACCAGTCAGACGGCAATTCTCATTTGACATAACTTGCAGGCACTAGGTCTATGCTTATTTGTTCTCAGAGTAAGTGAGGAACTTTCTACTGTCAGAAGGCACTTTGCAAGGTCAGAATTACACACAAGTGTGAAATTGTACTCCTTCAAAGAATATGCCTAACTGGGTGAAACGGTATAAGCAATTCCAGTGTTAACAAAAATGACATCTAAATCTAGTTATAAAGAATTTGTATGGGAGAGGGTCCCTTCCAATCCAAGCCATTCTATGATTCTATATGCTCAAGAACTATGATAACCAGAGTATGTGAAACACAGAAATTTTTCTACATTATTTAGAAATCTTTATGCTTACCTATCCAGTCTGTACTATTAAACTTACAGAATTTCTGCCAGAGGTAGCTACAAAACATAAGAGCCAGTCTGATGAAAATTTTAAGTAAGGAGTCCTCCATTAATTTATTTTTCCTTTTTATTTAAATGGAGGCAAAAACCTGCTGTCAGGTATACCTGAAACACACACAAAGTGGTTCCATTAAACTCAGCCCAGGTGTTCCACTCATTAAGGCTACACTACAGCTACACAAAATGATCTCCCACCAGCTACAGAAAAAGTTATCCTTATCTAGTGTACTTTTGATGGCACAAACTTGGCAAAAGCAATTCTGCTTCTTGTTAAAAATACCCTTTTTATTACAAAAAGAAAAAAAAGAAAAAAAGAAAAGGCATGTCTAGCATGAAGTGAAGGGTGTTCCTGGGTTAACTGAGGCAAGGGAGTGGCACAGAGGCACATATCTCTTCAGGGGCACCTCACCCAAGCCCTATCACTGGTACACATTACACTACTCCCCTACCCACTCTGGAGACTCTAAATCAGACAGCACAGATGTCTGACTCTGGCATGTATCTACTGAATTTGAACACACACAGGAGGGAACAGAAAGCCACAGTCAGCTGTTTGAATACTATTAAAACATGATTATAAAGTGATGGCTGGGAACAAAATTGAATGCTTTGCAACCAAATGGTTGAAAATCCCCTGTCAGTGGACTCATGTCTTTCTATCAGAAGAACAAGTGCTTTCAACAAAAGGCACTCAGTTTGTGTCCAACAAACTTCCAGCCACCCAGCATGGTTCAAAGCTCACTAGCAAACGTGTTTAGGAGACAAAAGTATTTCATATATTAGTCTGTGTGTCTATTGAATACTTGGCTTCTTAGCAAGGACTGCTGAGAAACTGAAGCAGTCCTACCAATTTTTGACAATGCCTTGCAAGATGCCTGCACATTCCTGTCGGAGGTGGTATGAAATGGCCTTGCAGTGGTGATTGCACCTCCTGCCTGTCTGAATAAAAACACGTATTGTTAATAATACATACCTTGGGCCCTTCAGTAATTTTTCACCTCTTATCATATTTACCATCTACAATGTTCTCTCTGGTTTCACTTAAAGGTTGAACCTCTATAGACAAGGAAACATTCTGGTTGCTGCTGGGTTTGTTTCTAGCATGTAAAAGCAGAAGAGGAATGGAAAACAGGTAGAACTGAATAAAATTGAAGGCTTTAAGAATGACTTTGCATAAGAAAGGTTTAAGGGTTAAAAATGCCCAAGTTTTTACTTCAAGGCTTTCAATTTTAATCATAGGGAAAACCTTTTCTCCCCGTTTATGACACAGAGGTTAATGCAAGTCGTAGGTAAACTCTCCAATTTGTTTGTCTTTCTAGTAAGCAAGAGTAAGTCTTTTGACTTGACCAAGATGGCTAATGGGTTTAAATCCAGGGATGACACATAACTAATACAAGTGACTATATAAAATCCGGTCAGTGCTCTTTAGTCAAACACACCCAAACTGAGGACATGGGCTTTTTGGTTCTAACTTGCGTTCCACACCATAAGTGCAAACACTAACTTTTAAACATTTCGTAGAAACTGTAAAAATTGCAATTATTACCCCAGAAAGTACAGTAAGCTTTCCATTTTCAGCCTCCAGTTATTAAAACCAGATGTGCTTTCACATGTTTAAAGTGCAAAACTTCAGATCAATGTAGTGAAAGTAACTCTGTTACTTTGAAGGACAAAGGCATGTAAGTGATCTATAACATCATGAACGACAGGGAAAAGGGAAACTGTCCACTGGTTCTTCTCATAGTAAAATGATTAAGAGGACAATGAATAGTATTAGATAGGAGATTGTAAAACAGACAGAGAGAAAAAGGGTCTTGAGACACAGAACTCATGTTTTCAGCATGTCGTACAGGTCAAGTCTCACTGCTGAAAAGGCAGTAAATTTGAAAAGGTTTGAATGCAAAGGAAGGAAGAACACCATATATCTGGCCTATGGTTATTTCTTTCCTAAGGCATCTGTTACTAGTGCTGCTGGTTGCAATGTACAGGGCTTGGAGGGCTCTCAGCATTTTAACTCTTTGCAAGTTGTTCACAAATGAAACCAGTTATTGTACAAACACAAATATCCAGCTGCGGTATTTGTTAGAAATTAGAAATTCAGAGCTTGAAGGGATCTGTAGAAATGATTCAATGCAACCTTCTTCACTTCAGGCCAATAATAAGGGTATTTTGGGTAATCTGGTCTTAAAAGTAATCTCCACTGAGCAAGGTTCTGACACCATTTCTAGTAGTTTGCTTTTCTCTCCTTGTACTCAGAAAGGTTTGCTTTTATCTAACCTAAAACTTTTTTCCTGCAAATTGAGGCAATTCCTTCTCATCTCTGCTATAGTACAAAAAAGTGTGAATAAACTAGCTAAAAATGTGCCTACCTTTCAAATGAATATAAGGACCATCAAACCACAGGAAGCATGCACTGCTGGTCTGACTCATATCCCCAGCTCTCGCACATCGGGGCCTTCCCTATTTCCACACACTCCTCCCTTTTTATTTTTTCACCCCTTATTTCCAAATCAGATGGTTCTTTTAAGTTTCCTATCCCTTTATTGTTTTTTCAATACCATCTCCCCTCTGCTTCCCAGAAAGCTGCTACTGGCATCTCCCCCCTTTGGTCCACAATGCCCATAAGCTCCTCTCCTGCTCAGCACACAATGAACTGCAGTGCCATGAGCCACACAAACCACTTTGTGAGCACGTGTGCTTTATGTTCCCCAGACTTCAGTGACACAAATAGTTGCAAGCCCACAGGTAACTGCTAAGTGGTCAGCGTCCACTCTTCCGGGACTGGCCACCCAAGGTAGAGGAAAGTTTTTTATGACTTCAGCAATCACAAACATCTTAAAGAGAACAATAACAAAACACAAACACAAAATAACAAATATTAAATATTATTTCTTTCACACAAATACTATAAAAGTTTAGAAAAAATACAACCACCCTGAAAGCATTTTCAAAAACAAAATTATTCATACAAAGGCTTGCAAACAACATTTAAAAAGTACTGTAAACACAGTTTATATTAATTAATCTTTGCAAATATTTGTTATTCTTTCTTTCTCTGCATTCAACTAACACTCTTTGTTGCCCAGGGCACTGTCAAAGTAGTTTCTAGAAAATCCTGTAAGCACTTACTGAATTTCTAGTAAATGAAAGGAAAACAGAAGATACACAATAAAAAACCCCACCACACAGGAAGCAGATACAGCACAACTCTCCCACCCTGAATAATACTGCTGCACCTAGAATTCATACAACGATCTCACATCCTTAAACTTAGAATAAACAAACAGAAATGAAAAAAATATCATCTTCTATGGAGCACACAAAAAAATAGTCCTTTCCATTTTGGTTCATGGAAGTCATCTGAAAATCTCTTTTTTGCTTTCCTAAAGTAAGTGCAGACCCTGGCAAGAAATTGCCTTTATTTGTAGAGAATGTCAATTGGTACCTGAAACTGAAAGCTGACACAGTTCTTTACTGTAACTGGGAAAAATAATGCTGGTTCAAGATGATTTACATATAAACAGAATGCGCGATTTCCTCTCAGGGTAGCTTCATTGCTGTGGGACTTACACACTGCATGCTCTTAAATAAATATATGTTCACAGATAACCATGAGGTAGGGACATCGTACTGGTTTTGTCCTACAGTTCAGGAGCTCAGTCTCAGAAATAAAGGTCACTTGCCAAAGCTCACACAGGAATATTTTGGTAGAGTCATCCTTACCTCTCTGGTCCTTTTGCCTGCACCACATTACCACAGAGCTGCCCTTTGTGTGTGTACCTGCTGGCCCCTTCTGCCCCAGATTCCCCAGCTCCTGCTCAGTCAGAGCCCCACAGCACCTGATACCCATTAGTGACTGCTACTCAGGGGAAGAAGTAATGGAACAATGATGGTATCATCCAATAAAATGCAGACTTCCAGCCTTAGCTGACTCCTGATTAGGATTAAAACTATTTCAAATGTCAGAGTAGCACAATGAGTAAATGGAAGTTTTTGGTGGCCATCTTTGATTAACTGCTGCTGATGAGTGAGTAGGTCGATCAAGTATGTAATTTAAAATGACCTTTAGACTAGAATGCTAACAATATCTTGATTAGTAAAGAATTAAACAATGCCTAGGAAACTCCCAGGCACTGGAATAGTACTGTTTAAGCTGGTAAGCTAGTTGTGACCCAAGGCAGATTTTAGCAGCTAGAGCCTTCCAGGAGCCATTTCTGACAGTAGTTCACAAATATACAAGCGTAAACAATGGCTATTGCAGCTAGTCTCAATAATAGTGGTGTTCCTGTGTAGGTTTATTTTATTAGAACAGATATAGTCTAAGTGTGGCACCTCCTGTAATCACAGTCTTCATAATTTCAAGAATGTAACTTTTTTGAAGATACAGCTCTTTCGAGAGTGCTGTTAAATACCTACAATCAAGAGAACTTTTCTTTCTTAATTTCCCCTGAAAAGGACATCAGAAGAACATGAAAAATATTAAATATGAAAATAAAAAAGATAAAACATGCAATAAGAGTAGGACAGAAAAACACTTCATTACAATCTATAACAGATCAAATACATGTGTGTTTGACTGAAAACCAATGATTAAGTTTGACCTGTCTCTTGTTACACTACATGTATGCCACTTAATAGCGTTGACTGAGATTCTTTAGGTAACAGGATTTTCCTGTTAACTCATATTCCAAAATATTGTGGAGTGATTTGAAACACTGCTTGAAGAAGGGAAAATTCTGCCATACAGGTGCACAGTCCCAAGGGTCAAGCCACAGCTCTTCTGCTGTCACAGCAATGCTCTTCCAAAAGGCCATTCATGTTAGTTGCCGTGCACTGAAAAGGTTCTTAAGGACACTGCTGGCTCACCGGGGTTGTCAGGATTCATTTGAGCCAAATTTCTCTGTTCAAGAAATATGAATATATTATTATCACAATAGTATGCACCTGAGCTACACAAATACAAAATCAATAATGTCAATATGATACTAGTTCTCCTAATCTTTTTCCTTATATTAACTTGTTTCATTAAAAGATTATTTTTGTGTATTGGAAACTATAGTGTTACTGCATTTATTTTTATTATGTTACCCAATATTTTCTTTATATCAATATTAGCTTATCACAGCTAAGTGTCTCCGGTAAATTATTACAGCATAAATTATGATAAATAACTACAACACCTAAAGTAACTCAGACAAAATTCACTTGAACACCTCAATTGTCATCACTGATGAAGGACTTCTTATTGACAAAAACTGCAATACGTAGTGAGAATAAAACTGCAAGCCAGAAACCATTCCTACAAAAATGTGAGCAGGTCCTACCCAGGAAAAAAGGTCAGCTGAGGTATGCTGTCTACTTTTAAGAATGATATCCAGTGGCAAAAAAAAAAAAAATCCTAGTGGAAAAGAAACTACAGTGCAAATGAACAGCAGAAATGTGAATGAAAAGTGAGACGCTGAAACTTCATGTTGCATAATATATACAGATAAAGATACAGTAACGATGGTCCAAAGCAAAAACTTGGACTTACCGTTGTTTTTTTCCGTGCATACCAAAACGCAGCAACTATAAGAATAAAAAGTGCCACAAAGGCAATGCTGATTCCTGCCACTAGAAGAACAAAAAGAAAGACAATCATTAATCCATTAAGAAAAGGAAAAAATTAATACCTACATTTGTAGTAGATAATTATCCAGTATAAAATAGTTAAATGTGACACTATAATGCAGGTTTTTCCTACAAATAAAAATCTCATCTAGGTTGGGTTTTGCACAGATATAAGCCAAACATGTCACAGGCCATTATTGCAAATCTTTTTTTGGCAGTGTAAGTATGTGCTCTCTTCATCTCCAATGAACACCAGTTACTGCTGATGACAAAATTAATATTGGTGTTACAGATTTTATTAAAATAAAAAGCCCCAAATACTAATTATAATAAGAAGAAAGTAAATTGCTATGGTTTAGTTTAGTAGAGCTCTTATTACTCAGATCACTGGAGAAATACCATGACTTGCAATTAAGGAGTGTCTTAAATACTATGCTATGAAAATAGTTTTTCAGACTAATGCAGGTAAGTCCGTGGATAACTTTTGTATTCTATAACCAACTGCAGTGAAAGAAGTCAAAAATTCAAGGTAAAGAAAAAGATTATTTAAGCAGAAGTAGTTATATTGAAGTTGTCAACTTACCTAATGGAGTTGACAGACGTCTTTCTGTCATAAGGAAAATAATAAAGATTAGAAACCTGAGAAAACTATTGCTTTGCATGTTTTGCATGCATTACACATGCCACGTGTAATGAAGCTGGATTTTCCTACTTTTTTTTTCTTTTTGGTGATTACGAAGCACTGAATTTCCAGTCAGTAAATTATCTCGTTATTTCTGTCAGAATCATAGATGAAAGCTATTAACTGCTCTGTACCTACACTTACCATACTTGACCACTCTGTTCACCCTCCTTCATACCCACCTTCGTCTGTTTGGCAGGTAAGGTTTTGCTTGCTGAAGCACTCTCAAATATTTAGAGAGGTGGGCATTTACATATATTTATAATCAGCAAGACTAAATCCAAGCCAGAACAGCAGCTAGAAAGTTTCATGCAGCTTGCAGATGTGATGTTAAGAGCAAAGGTGGGGCTTGAGGAAGCCAGGCACTTTGTAAAGCCTCCGGAAAGATCAGCGCAAGCAAGGTATCACTTGAGACACATGGAGAGGTAAGTGGTGGTGATTCTGCACACAGAGGTGTCACAGAAAGTATCGAGACACTTCACAGGTCTGAAGGACTTTTCGGTTATCTTGCTCATTAGTTGTCTTCTGTAGCACAGAATACCAAGCCATCCACTGATTATGAAATGCACATTTTATACTAGATGATGTATTTTCTGCAATTCTTTTAAGGAAAGTCACCGTGTGGAAAATAACGGAAAAATGGAACAATGTATTCACAAGATGCAGGTGTGCACAATGATGAAGGCACTGACCCAGGATTTTGATAAAGTAATAAAAACAAGACCTGGAACATTTCCACTCCCAGACGTTGGCTCTGCTGCAGAACTTTGTGTGGTATCTGCTGCTATAGGAGGAGATAAAGTTCTTTCTGTTGGTGAGAGGGTGGGTAGCTCTGACGTCATTGCCATTGGTGAGGTTACATCTCCTTGAACTTTACAAAGAGGTCCTAAAATTAAAAAAAAATAAATTAAATACTGCTGGAGTGTGCTATGCCATGTATTATTATTAAGGTTGTTTGATAATTTCAGCTATAAAATTGAAATGCTTATAACTTGGACAATCTTGCCTGCTGGTTTACACTTGAAACTTTTGTACATTTTCCTCCATCTCTTTTCTGTGTGAACATTTTGGTCGAAATTGTTCAGATTTCTCAGAAAAAGTTTTGGAAAAAAACCATCATAATTTACTCAGCTTCTAGAAAAAAAATCATAGATATTCTTCTCAGATACTGTTTCTTTGTTCTGGAGTAAGAAAATGAATTCCATAAAGGAATGGTAGAATTTTACTATATTTGGGCATGCTGTGAATTTCTGCAAAACCATTTTCATTTGCTTTGATGGGAGTTGATAGGATAGGCAGCTAAATTCACATGGGATGTTTATTGATATTCATCCTCATTCTGACTTTTTCTCTTGCCCATTGTACTTCTCAAATGAGTAGCAGCTACTTTATTGGAGATGATGCCACTCATTGGTTCGCTTTAGTTAACAAATGAAAACTTATTTAATTCTGGTTGCCCCTGAGATTTCATTATCTAGGAAGGGGTTTTTTTAGAATTATAACACCATCTCCAGACATAACCTCCACAGTTTTTCTGGAAGAGAACAAACAGATGCACCCATGATGTTGCAACAAAAATGTACACCGCAATTTTTAGCAGTGCATTTAAGTCACTCCAGGGTTAGGAGAAAAACTTTTTTGAAGCCATCACAGAACTCTGCCAAGCATAGGACAGTTCAACAGAGTGGGGCTTATGATAGCAGTACCTCCAAGAACTCCTCTGAGGTGAGATGGCATAAATTCTTAGACAGACTTGTGCTCCTGAGAGCACATGTACATTCATGATAAGAAGGTCCATTAATCAACCTTCTCCACCTCTTTGCACTTTCTTCAATTCTCCCTCTATTTCTGACTTTAGTGAGACAGAGGTCTAAAGAAGAAAGTGTCTTATGTTCTCGCACCAACCTAATTTTTTTCTTTTTCACAGGGAAACAATGTTCTAATAAAAATTTATGAAACAGATACAAGTAGTCACAAATTCTAACTGATAATGACAACAATAAAATATTTTATATATTAGATATTATATAATAAACCTCTTACATATTATAGTTATTATACATAATCCTCTATACAATATATACCCCACCTTCCATTATTGTCTAATATTAAGCTCAAATTATGTAAGGGGTCTCTCTTACGCAACATTCAGTCAGAAATTATGAGTATTAAACCTAAAACTTTTCCATTAGACAGAACTGATACAAGGGGCTGTGATCCTGACAGTCCTAACAACGCAAATTGTGCAGTTGGGGAATTCATGAAACTTGTAGAGGGAGATCCCACCCTTTCTCACTTCTACTCTGTAAATTTAAAAAGTCTTTGTGGAGCAAACAGGAAAACTCATCTTTACTGTTAAATGGCTTGAAATAATTCCATTTTTTGTTTTCTTTGCAGCATCACAGAGATACTGCCATGCAACTGTAACCAGCAGCCCATACAAAAAAAAAAAAAAGAGTTGTATGTGCTGTCATTTCTCTAATTCTACTGCTATTTGTTAGAATTTAGATCATTATTGATATAAACATTTATTTTTGTCATTTATTAATAGATGTAAGATCTAAGTCTTACCTTTCACTGGCATGTGCGTGTTCTGTATGTGGAGGGGATTTCTTTAAAATACAGGCGTGAAGTTTTATTATTATTTTTTATTCTTGACATTTTATTATTAGGAGTGAGACAATTATTTGCTGGGCAAAATAACTGTGCTTTTTAAGCATTAATTTACTAACAGAGATGTAAAGTAATCATTCATGTGCCATACTATAATAATGTACAGATAAAACACCATGCATAGATCAAGTCATATGAACTAACTTTCAATTGAGGGAATATCTTCAACAAGTAATTACAAATACTGAAGAGAAAAAGTTAGCTGGGAAAAATATAAAGAGATATTCACTCACCTGTAAACAACAGAATGAAAACAGGTATTATCTTACTCATCTTCATAGGTTTTTTTTCTGTACCTGGAAAAGGGCAAAATCAAGAGAAAACAACCCTGAAAAATCCCCTGGTCACCGTGCCTAGAGTAGTGAGGCTGTAATTGTTACCTCCAAAAGCAATAACCTAAAAAGCCTGCCCCTGCTGCACTTATCATTTGCTGAGCTGCTTATTGGCTGAATCAGACTTTCCTCAAACAGCTGTTTCAAGGGCTGAGATGTCAAATGGGCTCTGTAATTCCAGGAGTTTTGGATCTACCGAACAGAATTTACTTACCAAGTGAAATGTGCAGGGAGCACAAAAATTACAAAACCAAGAGGCAAAGGACAAGTTCCATTCATTTGTGAAAGTTCTGAACTGTATATTTACTAAAATACCCTAGTTGTGATGGGGATATTCTCACATGTCCCACCTACGGAGAAACTGTGTAGATCTCAAAGCTCTTTTTAAACATGGAAAATATATTCAGATGGAAAAAAGCCTGGACATGTGGAACACATGCATGTTGATCTTACAAAAGCCAAGCACTGGTCACAGATCATAATATATTTCCAAATATTTAGTGCACCATAAAATTAAGTACTCAGAGTGAAAACGTTGCCAGTCTGTAAAGTATAGTGACCATTCACAGTATCACAGTATAGATAA
>WEKX01002036.1:6226-56879 GCA_013390025.1 Pitta sordida
CTGAAGCTTACCATGGGAAACCGTGTCAAAGGCTTTGCTAAGACTCAAATACACAACATCCACTGCCTTTTTATCATCAACCAGGCAAACCACCACACCACAAAAGGAGATTCGGTTGGTCAGGCAAGACCTGCCTCTCCGAAATCCATGCTGACTAGATCTAATGTCATGGGCATTTTGCAGTTGCTGCGTAATAGCACACAGGACTATCTGTTCCATGACTTTGCCTGGGACTGAGGACAGGCTGACAGGTCTGTAATTACTCGGATCATCTTTCCTGCCCTTCTTGTGGATGGGTGTCACATTGGCCAATTTCCAGTCTTGTGGTACATCACCAATAAGCCAGGACTGTTGGTAAATTATGCAGAGTGGCTTGGCGAGTTCATCAGCTAGTTCTTTCATCACCCTTGGTTGTATCCCGTCTGGTCCCATGGACTTATGAGGATCCAAGCCACTCAGCAAGTCTCTGACTACCTTCTCCTGGTTTACGAGGGGGTTATATTGCACTTCAACTCCTTCCATAAGCCCACTAGTCCAGTTGTCCTGCAGGCAGTCTGTCTTACTGTTAAAAACAGAGGCAAAGAAAGTATTACGTATTTCTGCGTCTTCCTCGTCAGTACTTACTACGTTCCCTTTTGCATCCAATATGGAGTGAAGGTTGTTGTAGCCTCCCTTTTTACCGTTGATATACTTTTAGAAACATTTCTTATTGTCTTCTCTTAATTTCTTTTATTTTAAGACTTGTCCAACCCAGCAGAAAAAATATTAACTTATCATGAATGAAAACTTCTTACAAAAACATTAGCTCAGCTAATACAAGGGATTTGCATCTCTCCAGTCAAAGGAGTCTAAATCAATCACCCTCTATGGCTTTGGTCATTCACATCAAACCTTATCGAGATGCAAGGATCAAATTCCCAATCAGTCTCCATGACTAACAATTATATTTAATTTTCTTTATTTGTGAAAGCATGCAACCTACCACAATAATCACAGGGCAACTAGTCCTCATCAACAACAACATGTTTATTTTTGTGGGTTTGATAGAAACATCTCAACTAGTAACACTGAGTACTGTGTCGGGAAGCAGAGCAGAGCTGCTGCTGCATAGTTTAAGAGTTAAGCCCTGAGGAGATGAAATCAGAAAGGTTGATTGCTGGTTGTCTCATCAGCCCTTGTGAAAAGCAGCTGACAGTGTTCATGTTTGGAAGATGAGAGGAAATTGGAAATCCATTCCATTCCCCCTGTGTTTCAGTCACAAGAATATATGTGACTTCAGTTCAGAAAATATAGGGAGGCTAAAATGCTTAAGCTACAATTCAGCGATGTCAATTGTCACATAGTAGCAGAATAGTAAACTGATTGAGAAAAAAATAGCTTTGTTTTTCAAACTCAACCTGTGATAATGGGAAATAGGAATTCTGACTCTAAATGGGGTAACTCTGGGCTTTTTGCCTTTCTGCCTGATTTTTGTTTGTGACTTAAAAGGTATACATTGGATTTGATTTCAATGGTCTTTTCCAATTTAGTTAATTCTATGATTCTGTGAATGCTGAAATTTGGATTTGGTATCATGAATGTCAGCCACCAGACTGGGACTTGGACTAAGAGCAGTTTGCAGAATATCAGTGATAGTTTTGACTGTGATAAACACCACAAAACCGTAACAAAAGCAGTTCTTCTTCTCCTAAGAGCAAAAAATGTTGCTAGTTTGACATCCACATGCTTTTCCCTCCCTCACTGTTTCTGTCATCACACTTTAAACCCCTTCATAGAAGCTTCAGATCAACTGTTGCATAACATACCCAGCATATTTCAAGGTCAGAGTGTCATGCACATGGACACTTATCAGAAAAGGCAGTCTAGGTAATGGACATTGGGCCACCTCCTGAAATCTGTAGTAAAGTCACACAGAAATGGTTAGGAAAAAGTGCTCCGTGTGGTGCTACTTGCTATTCAACAGAATGAAAGTGGGATAGTAGGTGAAAATAACTTGATTCTGACAACGAAAGAATAGTATATTCTTCTTTTTTTTAATGAAATTCCAATTTTACATTGAATCAGCCATTGGTCTTACGATTCTGTCACTGACACACACTGTCATCTGGGCTTCAGTATTATGCTATTGCCCAGCATTAAAAATGTCAAGTTTTTTACCATTCCCTTCTACGCACTATCCATTTATTCATAAGGCACTAAAGATGCATAGTTCCTAGAGAATCTTTATATATATATATATATAATCAGCAAAAAGGAATACAGAAAGATACTATAACAAGATCTTGTGTCTCTAACAATCCTCCTGCAGCTGCTGGTAAGACTTTACAGTCCCCTTAGGGCACCTTTCAGCTCAGTCAGCCTGCAGCTACCAGGATAGCAGGGATCCCCTAAGAGACCAGAGGACATTTCTTTGCTTCTTTGACTTCACTGAAAGTAGAGCAAAGCTCCCATGTGAACTTCAACACATATAAACTTTTCTTCTCTGATTCCAGTACTTTTTCTTCTCATTTAGTTGAAAACAAAACTTACCAGACAGATCTGAGAAAGTTGAAGAGAGAATAAAAAAGCATTTGGGGACAGAAAGAGACAAAGAAATGTTAGGTGACAGTCTGTGTTCCAATGTAGGGGAACTTCTGATAAGCTGCCCTCAAGGAGCTCAAAAAATGAAGATGGAGAAGGCTCTCGAGTTGAAGCCGTATGAGGAGCAGCTGAGGTCACTTGGTCTGTTCAGTTTGGAGAAGAGGAGACTGAGGGGAAATCTCACTGCAGTTACAACTTCCTTGTGAGGGGAAGAGGAGCAGCCGACACTGATCTCTTCTCTGTGGTGAAGAGTGACAGAACCCAAGGGAATGTCCTGAAGTTGTGTCAGAGAAGGTTTAGGTTGGATATTAGAGAAAGGTTCTTCACCCAGAAGGTGACTGGGCACTGGAACAGGCTTCCCAGGGAAGTGGTCACAACACCAAGCTTGACAGAGTTCAAAAATACACTCTCTTGTCTTTGCTGATTTGTTCTAGTTTGTTTTCAGAGTGTATGTGGCAATTTTCCAAGCCAAACATACTGGGGAGGGAGGAAGAGGGGGGAAAATAAATAAATAAATATTTTTCCTGGTAGAAATCCAAGCAGTAGGGAAACTGCCTCCTTTCAAGAAAGTCTTATAAAAAATGGCTCAATTTACTGAATATTTTTTACTCGCTTATGTTTCTGCTTGAATCTGCAGTTTGAAAGGCAAAAACATTGTGACAAATAATGAAGTAATCATGCAATTAGGACTCAATTACTCATGCTGTTAGAGTGATCTTTTGCTTATTTTCCCCCCACACAAGAAAAAACAAATATTGTGTCTTTTTCTCCCCTATGGTGCTAATTTCCAGTTTGAATTATGTGAAATACAGAAAGTTAGATTTCATGGGTTTGCCTTTGTAGGGTTATCCATATGAGGGTTATCTAGGCCATGGTCTGTCATGAAGCAGTCAGGATGTAAGGTACATCTCACTATTTGCCCTCAGAATATAGACAAGTGAGTAGTGAGGGGATGCAAAGAGGTTGAACTGTGGCTTCTTTCCCTCTTCAAAATTCAAAATTGTTTAGTGGTGCAGGGAGCAGGGATGGACAAATAATTTTTTTGAACTCTGTGCACCCCTGTGACAATTCAAGTGCAGCTGTCAGGTTCAGTCTGTGATGAGTGGTTATCATTTGGGCTATATTGATACAAAAAGCTGGGTAACCTGCATCACTGGCTGTGGGAAGAAGCAACCCAGCAGATGCTGTCATATTCAGCCTGAGAGAGAGTCACTTTGGGATATTCTGGCACTCTAGCCGTTGCTGCGCCTCTCCTGTGACCTACACCCTGCATCTCCCCCATCTCTTCACTCTCATACTGCATGTGAAATGCATTTTTCATCTTGAGCTCTTTCCTTCTGGAAGTGCTTCATCTGTCTGCTTTTCACAGAAGCACTGCCACTGATTTGATTCTGAGTGGATAGAACTAGATCTGAGGTGCCAGAATAATCTGTTTGTCTCATGATATGCCCAGCATTTTAAAATTAGGCGATGGCCAACTTATATTTGCTCTTAAATTAGGCTGTAAAAGAGCCATTCTCAAAGGACTGTAATAAGAACTGGAGAATGGCACTAAATCAATGGACTTCTAAAGAAGAAGAAAAAGAGCTAAAGGAACTAAAGTAAAATTCAGATGCAAAGCCCAATGGACTTTGTTCAAAACTGTTAAAATAGACTTTTCCCAAAATAATGTTTTCAAGAAAGAGTTTGATCTTCATATTTGCTAAAGTATCTCATATATGAACAAACAGAGAAGTAAAATAAAATGCCATTGTTTATTAATTGAAACAAAAATGAAGGAAGAGGAGAAGAAAGCATGTTATCACAAATCCCATGCAGTGTGAGAATAGCACATGGCTTTCTTTTTAGTTTAGTCAATTATTTTTATTCAATTCTCTTTCAACACAATGCATTTCTCTCTTTATGTTTGATTTGAATTGCTCTTCTGGCTGTAAGATCCATGCATGCTGAGGTCTATTCTGCAAAACATCCAGGACCCTGGCTCAGTTTCTTTTCCACCAATATTATTTTTCCCAGTTTCCACCCCTTACAGGACAGAGGAAATAAGGCAGAATCTCTTCAGACATCACAGCACAAGCTATGCCCAGTAACCTTTCCAGAAGGAAAAGGATAAATCTTCATTTTTCCAGTTGAGTTAATGAGGACTCTGCATGAAATCAGTCAGACTGCTCATTACGTCTCTATTATTCTGCTTTTTCTGACTGAATTTTGCACCTTTAGATTTCCCCTTAATCACTTGATTTCAAGGCTGCTGGCTTGCCTCTGTCTGCTTGGTTTTTCAAAACAAGCTTCCTGTCCTCGTGTAATAATGGGATTTTGCCTTTTTTCAGTGATGGTTGGGCAGACAGAGATGAAGTCATTGAAGGCTATGAACCTGAAGCAAATGGAGGCATTACTATCAAACTGCAGTCTCCTGAGGTCTTGGCATTTGATGACTACTATCTGAAGCTGCGTCTAGACACCAACACCCGTAACCCTTGGTTTCCTGAGTTCTGGCAGCACAGATTTCAGTGCCGCATCCCAGGGCACCCACTAGAGAATCACAACTTCCAGAAGAACTGCACTGGTAACCTGTCAATTATTTTTCTGTTTCTGAATCTGTGCTCTGGCAAAAATTTGCCTTTGGTTCTGGGGTTTTTTTTGTTTCTTTCTCTTTTGTCGGTTTTTGTGTGTGTTTTTGGTTTGGTTTGGCTTTTTTATGGTGTTTGGGTATTTCATTATAGTTTGTGGCAGTGGTGGTGATGTTCTGGGTTTTTTTTTAATGTATTAAAAAATGGTTAAAAGGTCCAATCTCAAATTGTACAGATATTAATCTCAACTCTGGTGGAAGGATGTCTGATATTGGTTGCACAGCCTCCACTCAGTTTAATTCTGTTCTGTTATAGAGTGACTTGCTTCCTTTTCATATTTTATGGCCATGATAAAGCTGACAAGAGTGTCCAAGTTTGTGATATGGCTTGTAAAAAATAAGTAATCATTAAATTTTATCAAAAATAGGAACAATTTATACTTTTTTCCCTCAAAGTCAGCTTTTGTGATCAACTGAATAATCAAGAAATTCACAGAAAATATGTCAGAAAAAATTTTTAAGCAAAAGTGATGAGTCTTAAGTTTGGCCAGCCATCTGCTTCACCCTTTCTTTTCTTAACCCATTAAAACATTTATAGTTTCGTTCCACCATGTGACACTCATATAAAAAACACACTGTCATGCAGAGGAGAGTATCTCTTACCTCATACCAAGGGAAGTGTATTTGTGGATAGAAAGGTTTTCCTTCCATTTAGAATCTGAGAAAATAAAATAAAATGAATGAGAGGTGATTATGTTTCTGTAAAATACATGCTAAATATTTTTTGCAAACATTTTGTTTGTAGTTTGTAAATACAGTAATCCCTCGCTTCTTCGTGGTTCACCATTCACAGCTTCAATGCATCACAGTTCCTCCCCCCCGCCCAGCTTTACTGGCTTTACTGTATTTACCCTATTTACCACTACTCCACGGATTTTTCTTATCGTGGAATTGTTTTTGTAAGAAAAGAAACTTAAAATTGCACTGTTTTGCTAATTCCACTTAGACAAATAAATGTTATGCTGATATTCTCTAAAAAGACCTAATTTTGAGGCATCTCAGCAGCTATTGTAAACATGGGTAGTTTGTTATCCAACCTGTATTTGGTTATGAAACTAAAAACTCGAGTCTGAACCAGCATAATCATTCTTCACTTGATGCATCAAAGGCAAGTACCAGGTGCTGAGTTCGAAACAGCCATGATGGGGTACTTTTGCACAGAATGTATAGGTGAGTTTTCACATATTGATTGCCGTAGACTACTTAAGGCAAAACACAATTAGACAAATTAAGGGAAGAAAACCTATGAGAGCTGTTTTATCAAAAATTTAAAAAAAAAAACCAACCTCACACAAACTTTCTCAGAATATCCCAGGGCTGAAGCTGCTGGACATTGGAGAGAGTCTGAAGAGGTATCATTCCATGCCTGCTCAGTATTCTGCACTTCTCAAGATGTTCAGTTATCAGAGACAGGAACCACTACATTCTGATATACTAAAGAAACACAAAATTATATGTCTGCATTGGTATACTGCCAGTTAATAGTGTCAATTCAGGCATTCAGACATCTTTCTTTCAAGAAATTTTTGTATGAAACCTTAAAACATGTGATACTTCTCAAGGTTTGCTGAAAAGAAATCAACTCTTAAATTTGGGGGTGTACTACTGATAACACTTAGTCTTACCACACACAACTGAAAAGTTCATAAAGGTCTCATATCAGTGAAGGGCAGCATCACAAGGCATCTATTCTCAATAATGGTGTATCTTCATAATGAAGAGCAAATCTGAGGGCAAAGTAATAAAGTATTTATTTTTCTTTAACTACACAGATCTGACTGCTAGGTGTTTGATACCACCAGAGCTTTCTAGGCAAATAAATTTATCTCACATTTCTTCAACGTTAAGAATGTCACTTCAAATACTAGCAGCTTCAGAGCTTTTTGGTGGACCCTTTCTCTCCAAGGAGAACTAGTATGAAAGTGCAAAAAAACTACCTTCTTTAGTCCTTACAGATTTGGAGGCAGGCCTTTTCGCAAACTCTCTGTTCAAAAGGAACCTGAATTGCCTCTTTCCTCCTTCACAAAGTATTTCCATACAGAAATTTGAAGGACAGAATCCATGCTTCTCAATAAATAATAGGCATTAATATTTGAAAATATATAAAAATATAACTATAATAATATTAAAATAATATTAATGTTGTGAATATTAAAATAAGAAGAATAATAAATTAATATTAATAATATTAAAATAGTATTAAATAACAATAAAAATGCCAGTGGATGAAGTTCTGTTTTTTAGTAGTACTAGAAATTTAAGTTCTATAGTCGACCCTCTTTTTTCACAGTACTGGGGGTCTGGTCCGCTCCGTGAAGCCCTCCAGCTGCATACATAGGCACCTCATTAATATGGAAATTTCCCCCACCCCTAGCCCTGCCCCCTCAGCTCCAGCATAGCCACGGGGCATTCCCNCAAACGGGGCAGCAGGGGCAGCAGTCAAAGCAGTGGAGGAGTGGGCAGGGAGGAGCATGGCTACAGGAGCTATGCGGGGCAGGCAACCCAGGCATAGCGCATAGCGCAGCCTCTCCATGCAAAGCAGGGTGGGTTGCATGGGCGGAGTGCTCACTCCCCACTACAAGTGCTGCAACATGCGGTGGGTGGCCTGGGCATCGTGCAGCCTCTCCATGAAGAGCGGGGAGGGCTGTGCAGGTGGAGCGCTCACTATCCGCTATGAACGCCGCTACGCGGGGCGGGCGGCACGAGCAGAGCAGTGCACTGGCAGTCGGTGTGGTGTGGCAGGTGGGGCTAATTTGAATATTCATGTGTGTCAGTTCACATAGACACAGTCGCAAATGCCCTGCAAAATGGACCTCCTAAATTGTGGAAAAATCATACTGCGAAGAAGTGAATCTGTGAATGGGGGACCACAAAGTAGAGAGGGTTGACTGTAATTCTATTACTACGAGGAATTTAAGTACTATTGCTATTACTACATCACCCTATAAACATTATCAGTATCCAGTTCTGGTATCAAGAACCTTGACTCCCGTTTATCTAGGAGCTTTTATTCCTACCTCAAGTATTCCACCAGTATTCCTGGGAAAAGGCATGTAGGGGCCTGCATTATGGAAAAAGTTCAATCCTCTCAGGTCCCGGGAGTTCATGCACATTATTAGCATGTATTGTGAGTATCTTGGTATCCAAATCTCTTCTGTATTACAGAAGTGTTCTGCTAGTTTTCACTGAGAATAAAGCACATCCATAGTTTCACATAGACAGGAATTGACGTAAAGTCTGTCCTGCTCAAGTTTATCTTCCATGTCAGGAAAGTTAACATCTCAGGAACTAATGGGGAAGAAAGCCAGGGTCAAAAATTCTTGTGATATCTAGGGAAGCACAGTGTAATTGTAGTTACAAAGCAGAGTTTTTGCTAGGAGCAACCAGAAACAAAAAAAGAAAATACAGCATTATTCTTTGACTACCTTATTAAAAAAAGATTCAGAACACTTGAACCTCTTCATTTTGAAGAGGATTTTAATTATAAAATTTGTTTCAGAGAATTTTCAGTTGCTGCCTGTCCATTATAATTTACTCATATACAATCTAATAATTTTACTGAGTAATGTATTCAGAATTGCCACTGGCATGTGAAGTTCAATTTTTATCATTCATGGATAGGCAAGGACTTCTCCTCAGGCAATTACAACTGCTGCATTTGCAACTTTTCACACCCTCTTACTGTTGAGTCAGCACTAGCTTGGGATTGCAGGCTCTCTGAAAAGTGAAGGAAAACTAGTTCCTAGAAATCTCTCTTCTCTGATGACAGGAGTTACTGCTTTAATTTCCTCATTCAGTCCCTGAGAAGACTGATATTGTCCTTCAGAAATTCTCATGTTTTATTTAGCTCTGAATGTACACGGTCTGAATGTACCTGCACATTTTGGGAGAAAAAAGTCTGTCTGGTCTAAGCGCTATTGGAAGGAAGAAAAACCCAAGACATTCTACTCTGTGAAGACTGAGGGACACCTAACTGTTGGCCACATTTTCAGAATAGCTTATCTGGATATACTAGGGCTATATTGTAGTAGCACAAATTCTTGGGAAGGGAAGAAAACCATGAAGAATTTTGCAGTGACTGTTCCTTTGGATCATCCCTCATTGCAAAAATGGAACAATTTACGTTTCCCACTTGGGTGGAAATCAAATGAGTGGGAACTATTTTGGTCCCATTCTTTGCAATATTATAAACAAATGCCTCTCATAAGGGAATGTCTCTTTCCCTCTTCCACTTTCTTTCCCTCTCTCTTTCTCACTCTATCTGCTATAGGAGATATACGTCCTCAACACAATAGGATTCAAGTAAAAAAAATTCTTATATGTAGATTTGTTGGATCTAGCTGGAATGGAGTTTCTCGGTAGCACCCCTCATAGTGCTGTGCTTTGTACTAGTACCTTAAAAGGTGTTGGCAACACAGCAGTTTTTGGGCACTGCTGAGCAGCATTCACACATGTCATGGGGAGAGGCCTTTTGTTCTATTGTAAAACTTTTCTCCTTTTTACTGGAACAGACAATAGGTTTCTCTTCTTATCTCCCTTTCCCTCCCCTGAAAGGAATGTGGCCAGGGGAGGGGCTTTGTCCTTTTCATCTGACAAACAATGGAGGATTCAGCATCTTATCTTCCCTCCCCTGAAAGGAATGTGGCCCGGGGAGGGGGTTTTCTTCTTTTTACCAGACAAATAATGAAGACAAACAATGTGTCTTANCCAGGACAACACAGCACTGAGGCTTTCTTCAACCCCATGTCCTTACCATCAAAGACTGGTAGGCTGGGCCTAGGCAAGAGGCTGGTTGGAGACACAGCCAGGACAGCTGACCAAACTGACTAAAGTTTCCATACCATATGATGTCATGGTCAGTAATAAAAGATGAGAGAAAGGATGGGGAGGGGGCCAGGGCAGGGAGCATTCAGTATTTTTCATTTATCTTCCAAAGCAACTGCTACATACTGTCCCAGGAAGTAACTGCACTTTATCTGCTAACAGAGGTAGAGAATATGTTCTCCTTTTCTTCCATACACAGTCTTTGCTTTTCTTTATTAAACTACCTTTATCCAGGCCTCTGAGTTTTTAATTTTATTTTCTCTCCCATGTTCTGTTGCAGAGGAGGAGTGAGAGAGCTTCCGGGCAGCCACTCAAAGTCAACTCACCACAGTAGAAAAGTCGTATTTGTATAAAGCAACTCTCCTAGAGTTTCCTTGATATCTAGCAGGGCAAAACTAATTCCAGTATAGGAATTGCTTTTAAACTGTCCATGGCACTAAGGTACTTCAATGTATTCAATGACATAATTACAGTCTGTAGGAAATAAACCAGGTCCTGCAACTCTACATGGACACGTGACTCACTGTGTAGTTTGGAACTTCACACCATTCTTTGTGCCCTTCAGATGAAAAGTCAGAGCAGAGTAGACTGGTTTAACACTAATAACAACAACAACAAAAGCTGTTTCTGAATTCGAGGTACTAAGAATCTGTCTGACTCAGGATGGACCTGACACTAATTTCCCTTAGCACACAACCTCAGGCACTGCCCAAAGTAACAGTAACTACTTGTCTCAGTTCATCAGACAACTCGACCTTTTCCATATTTTGGAGACTGCATACTGACAGCAAAGTTAGATCACAGATTGTGTATATCAGGCAACAGAGTTCAGATACCTTTCCAACACATTTGTAGGATGTTTTCTGCTCCTTGATCTGATAGAAAGAGCCCAAATGGAAGCATTTTTACCCCACGAAAGTGTAGTGACAAATATATCCCCGTTCAACTTGATGAGCCCACATAGGCTAGAATTAAATGCTAGTAACATTCACACAGAAATAGTTTAGAACTCACTGCGATGCAAACAGTCATATGGAGGTCTAACTGCTCTATTTATAGAACGCCCTATTCTCCTTCTGGCAGATAATACAATGGCTCTAGTTTATGTAAACCAGGTGGGATAAGTCCTCCTCTTCATCACAAGAGACAGTTACGAAATTGGCGACGGAATTGATGCAGATCAATTGATGCAGAACTGCTCACAGCAGTTCATCTGCTGGGACAACAAAATACGTCGGCATGTACTCAGCACAGACATTTTTCAATAAAGCAAAATGGAACAAAATGGGCAATTCATGATTCATTCATCGATTCAATTGATCTTTGAGAAGAAGGATTATTTGTCAGTGAATTTATTTGTTGCAGACAAGAACAAGAAATGTAGATATTTTTTGTTCCAAGAGAGGTCACATTCCAAGCTCCCTTTAGGATGCTTACTCATACCTTGATCATGCCATAAGAGTTGCCTTATCTGCTAATTCCCATGTCGGTCCAAGAGAACTGCAAAGAATCAGCCTGAGTGCAGTCAGAGTCACAAGATCACAGAATCACTCAGCCTAGAAGTTATCTCAGGAAGATTGTAGTCCAATCCCCTGCTCAAAGCGGGTTAGGTTATGAGTTTGGACCAGGCTGATCAGAGCTTTATTCAGTAGGGCCTTGAAAACCTCCAGGGTGGCACAGTGTCTCTAGGCAACCTGTTCCACTGCTTGAATGTGAAAAATTTGGCATCGTAAGTAGTCTAAATCTCTCGTTTCAAGTGGTGCCCATTGTCTTTTATTTTCTCACCACACTTCACCATGACAAACCTACCTCTCCCTTCTTGATAATCACCCCATAGGTACAAGGGGCTGTTGTAAGGTTCCCCTGTGGTCATCTCTTTTTCAGGCTGAACAAGCCCAGGTCATTCAGTCTATCCTCAAAGGATAAGGACTGCAGGTCCAGATCATCTTGATAGCTCTCTGCTGCATATGCTCCAGGTTATCAATGCCTTTCTATATTGGGGATTCACAAACCATATGCAGTATTCTAGATGCAACCTGATTAGCGTCAAGTAAAGGACGGTGGCAGTGGTGAGGTAATCATTGCAGTTACTTGTTGGACTGTTGCTACAATCCTGGTTGCTGCTTGCTTCCATTCCTGGATCTGTAAGTCCACTCTATTCCTGTGTCAAATTTGGTCCTAAGAAGTTGGAACTTTTCCTGTTTCCATATCAACAGGCTCACATAGAAAGAAAACATAAGTTTTCATCACACCTCGATATCCACTATAAATTTCATAATATGTCAAATCATGGGCAGAACATAAGGATAGCAGAAAAAAGCTTTTGAAGAAGACTGAATATTCCACAAGAGGTATTTATGCTTTGGTATGTATAATGCAGTCATACTTCTTGAAACAAAAATGACAGGGAATATAGATTATTTTGTTACTGTAAAGAGCTCAAATCATTCCCTCTTCGGTATAGCCATAATCTGAATGACATGTGGACCACAGTGCAAAAGTAGTTTAGGTATATATAAGAGACCCACATGCCAACACAAAGAGCAGTGCAGTGTTACTTGAACATACTAGTTCAAGTACAGAAATACAGTGATCCCCCATTACTCGCGGACTGTTGGGTCTGGTCCTCCTCACGTGAGTCGTGGAATCCACGAGGATAGCAACTCCACTATGTAGTAGAGTATGCCACGCCCATAGCCACACCCCCTCCCCTAATAAGGTCTAGAGGACAGTCCTGAGAGGACGGCTCCCTCTGTAATGCCTCATTAAAGCAGAGGAAATGCCTTTTGCCGTCTCCCAGCTCCAGGAAGAGAGCTTTTCTGCGCAGAGAAATCGGCACGGCTTGTAGCCGGAAAGCCGGCACCCCCCCCACTCCCCCAAAAAATGAGCAGGCATGGAGCCTCCTGCCACTGTCCTTTCCCTGCCATGTCTCTGCTGGGGTTTTTTGTTTGGGGTTTTTTGGGGGGTTTTATCGGGCTTTCTGGTTGCTGCTGCATGTCTCTTGTGTTCAAACATGGCAGAGGTGGCATGCCTCTCCAGACCAGGACTCTCAGGGAGGCTTGGGGAATGAGTTCAGTGCTGGCCAGGGCGGTGCCGTGGGTACCGTGGTACTGTACGACAAGAGTGGCAGCTGAACAGGCTGGGACAGTCCCTGCTGTTCAAAGGGACTGCTTTGGGATTTATTTTTCTGAGAATGTAACAGCCCTGACCAAAGCTTTTCTGGCAAGAGTGGGTGTGAGCAGGCAGTGCTGATCCAGCCACCCTGGCTGGTGGCTCTGTGATCCGCTCTTGCAGTGGCTCCTAACATGTGTAAGGCAGGGACGGATGGGAGTCGGCACAGCACCAGAGCACAGACGCGTCCCGTGCCGGGAGAGATGCAGCCATGCTTCTCCCTGCGCTTGCTGCCCAACTGCAGCTCTCCCCTTCCCTCTCCTATCCTCCCTCTGCCTCACACATTCTACAAGGGAACTTTTTATTTTATTTTGGGCAGTGAGGGGGGTTCCAGTGACAGCACTCTGACATCAGGAGTCTGTGTTACTGGCATTGGGACACACCGGACTATGCTCTCCGCGTTCTGCCAGTGCCGGCAAAGCTTGCGTTGCTGAGTCGGTGGCTCCGGTCCTGTCCACCTGGGTTTAAATCTCCCGTCCACCACCACCCCAAGGTTGGCATTGGCAATGGCAACTGTACCTCACCATCCGCTGATTCGCAGCCACGCTGTGCTCCATGCCAGAAGTGCTGGCACAGCCCTGGTCCCTTTGTACCGCTGCAGGGTGGTAGTGCTCCCAGCTTCACAGAATTGGGACCAGCTCCCCTTTCTCCTAAACAGTGAGAATGAAGCATGTACAGCAAGTCTGGTGGGCGGTGTTGGCGGGGGGACCAATTATATATTCATAACTTCATTATATATTCATGAGCTGATGTGTTTGCGGCACATTCTGTGCATGGGCCAAGGTCGCACAGCTTGCTGAAAAATCACCCGCAACTATTGGATCTCGCAAATAACGGATTGCGACTATGCGAAGGATCACTGTAGTATATTTATGTCTGTGGAATATTATACCTAAGTTATTAAATCCAATCATATCAGTAAGTGCTTCTGAAGTTGGCTTGAGTTGTTTGCCCCTAGTTAAGATTTCTCTGAAAAAATCCCTAAGTTTTTGCCAACATTATCACCCACTCATTAAAAAGTAACTGATTTTCTCTCATCTAGACACAGAGTCTTTAGTGAAGTTGTTGTTTAGTGACTTAGTCCATAGTGAAGTTGTTGTTTGGGTTTTTTTCTGACAGAGGATAATGACATCTTTTTAGAAGATCTGTAGAGCCTCTACTCATACCTGTTATGTTTGCTTTACTGTATGTGTTTGTGAAGTTCTCTTTGATTGCATTTATTGCACCAGATAGGAAGACAGAAGACTGATGGATGCCTATCCCCATCCTCTGCCACAGTTGTACTTGGCTAATGCATCTTTCAGATTACATCCAGGCCACCAGTAATGTAGTTCAGAGCTTCTCTTAATCAAGAATTTTTTAATCAAAACCCATCTTCCTTTTGATGAATCTATATGAGATAACATGGACTTTTCATTTTCTCATATCAGTGGACAAAGCACTCTAGGACTTCTCTAACTCCAGGATTTTTCTAAACATTTCTGAAGGAGTGAGTGCATTTCCTGTGAGAGTTGATCTGAATCGTTTCTGGAGCTGGAAAATGGTTTCAGCATAGGTTATTAGGACTCATTCCTCCGGGTCAGAAATGCTTGTAGGTTCTTCTCTGAGAAAATTCTTTTAATCTCAACATTTGCTAGGCTTCCCTTCCCCATGGAACAGCTGTCCCACGAGACTTTTCATACGTAGAAGCACATACAATAGGAACTACTTCCACTACAATAGTTCAGAAAGAGTAATTGTAAGACAACAGCCTGACGTATACTCTGTCAGGTCAGTCACTGCTTGTAAATCACCTGTGTGGTGTATACGAGACATATTTTCAAGCTTTTGAAGAAGTAATCAAGCTATGGACATGTCATAATTTCTTCAAGATATATTTTACCTTATGTATCTTGTGACTTTCACTCCCTAACCTCTGCTTGGCATTTCCATTACATACTTAGGTCCCTGGAGTAGAGAGGTTCTGTGTCACACTCTTTATTCTCAGTATGAGGCAGGAGATCCCAGGGTTCATTCCACATTAGTGATCACTCTCAATTTCATGGACACCTAGAATGAAGCCTACTGGGACAACTTGTCTGAAAGAGCTCTAGTTGCTACATTTCTTAGTCAAGGCTTTTTTANGGTCCCTGGAGTAGAGAGGTTCTGTGTCACACTCTTTATTCTCAGTATGAGGCAGGAGATCCCAGGGTTCATTCCACATTAGTGATCACTCTCAATTTCATGGACACCTAGAATGAAGCCTACTGGGACAACTTGTCTGAAAGAGCTCTAGTTGCTACATTTCTTAGTCAAGGCTTTTTTTACAGCAAATAAGACAGGAGAGCTGTAGTCTCATTTTGTTTCCCAGACAAGCTTACAGACAGCTTTTAAGGTTGAGGAAGATTAATAATGTACTTATCTGTAACAAATTATATGAATTATTTGGAAAAGACATTATGTCCAGTATTTAGTTTTTTTGCTTCTAGCTTTTTATTTCCATGTTTGTAAGAAAGCAGCTACATTTGTCTAATATTTTATATTTAAAAAATACTTTTAAACCAGACTGTCAATCAATATACAATAAAAATAAATATCTTTCTTCTTTCAGGATCCATAGTTAAAAAATTATATCATCATGAAATAAAGAAAAGAAGCAATATACCTATGCCTCTGTAAACAGCATAGAAGCCAATTTGCAGAAAACATACATACTACATACTACTAGGATTTGACAAAAGATTTCTGAATCTAATATTTACACCTATGTTTTACATTGTGGGTTTTAACAGTAAAAGTTTGCACTTCTAGGATTAAAATGATCCTTGTGTAGGCCTGTGTCTTTCAGCCTTCTCCACTACACGGGTAAACTGATGGTGCTGTGAAGGAACAGAACACATTAATCATGCTTGCTTGTGCCTCCTTGAGCTTATGTCTCCTATGCCTAGAGAGAGACAAGGGCACTCCTTACTGTTCAGATTGCCATAAATGATTTAAATTTGTATCAAGTGTGTGGTGAGGACAAAAACACACAATTAAAATTGATTTTTTCCTAGGAATCAACTATTTGNCCTGTACACTGCTCTGCTTGCGCCACACCTGCCCCAAGGCGGCCACGGTGGTTCAGCTCCTCTCAAGCGCGAGCCAACACCCCCTGCTCCACTCGACCACTCCGCTCAAGCATGAGCTGCCTCCGCTCCGCTCGAGCACACACTGCTACCCTGCTCTGCTTGAGCACAAGCTGTCCCCCGCTCAGAGCAAAGTGGCTGCATGCAGTTATGGAAGATTTACACACTCAGGTTAGACATGGTGCCCAAGACTTTCTCGGGATAGACGTCTACTCCGACAGCACTCCCCACCATAAGGGGCCCCAGGTGTCTCAGTGTTGCAAAGTTAAGGTTTCCCAGCAGCTTGGCCAAAGAGAAGCCGAGGGATTCTCCGGTGGGTCTCCTTAAGCAGAGAGGGCTCAGAAACGCTTCCTTTGGCTCCCCTGTGCTGGGAGAGCCCATGGGGAGGAGTGGAAAAAGTTCCCCAGTGCTCCAGAGTGGCTGGGGATGGAGCAATGGGTGTGACCTGTATGCATATTAATGACCCACGTGTCTTTGCGAATTTGACAGTTTGCAAGACCTTGACAAGACTCCTTCCTCGTGAAGGGTGAGATATTACTGTAATAAGTTGCTGCTACTCTTACAAGAATGAGACAAGAATGAATATGCTTAAAATCAAATTAATTTACAAATGTAAAAGAAAATTTGCCATTTTTTATGTTATTTGGCTAGCTTTAGATCAGATGCCCTTACAGATATTCCATTTTAACACAGTGGTGAAAAAATGGAAGACACAGGAAACAGGCTGGATTAAATTTCAAGTTTCATGCTTTTCATATGAAGCCTAAGACTTTTAGGAAAGAGACAGAGCTCAGTAATTGTGCCCAAGCTTTCAGAACATCAACCACCTTAGAATACTTAAATTAGGAACCTGAATACATATTTGGCACATAATTAATTAACTTGATTAATACCTGAACTCTAGCTGCTGTTGACTTTCACAGGAATTATGGGAGATCAGTACACTTAAAAATCAGGCCAATTTATCTAGGTCTCAGAGCATTCACTTGAGGAGCCTAATTTTGTACATTTTCATTAGAAAATCCTTGTTCAGGGTTGAAAATAACCAACCTTCATATTAACTATAGAATGTATTACCACTGAATGGGGCAAAGGAGCTAATAGAAGTCTATTATATCTATATGTTAAATATTAGCACCAGTGTAACCCCCAAAGGTTATAGTCAAGGTCTTTAGTGTAGAAAAATACAGTGAAGGTAGTAAAATATTCATTATTGCTCCTATCTGTCAAGGAGACTGAAAATGGAACAAATCCCAAACTCTTTTCCATCCATTAATCTAGACCAGTAAACATGGTTGTCTGTGTACATGCATGAGATCCTCAAGACTTCAAAGGTGTGAGTCAACATACCGTGTTAACAGACCAAATACTCCCCTCCCAATAGGACACAAACTAGGTGACATAACCAGTGTTTTCCAATTTCAAGTTCCAATGGTTCTGTATGAATATGAAGAACAACCAGGAAAGATATCTAATATTTATTATGCTTTAAATTACTATTAATTTAAGATGGGGTTCAGAATTCTTGCATGAAAGTGTACCATCCATCAGCCAGATCTAGAAGTTTTCTCTTTCCTCTCATTATTTCTGCTTTTATTTTTATTCTAAAAGAATAAACCACTTCTTAACGCTAAGGTGTTATTAAAAACACCAGCATTAACTGTCCAAATATTAATCAGTAAGAGCACCAACACTTCTGTGGAAATACAGCTTACTCCAAATTTCTTTTTTGCTGAGTTTACCGGTGGTTTTGCACTGTTAGGGTTTGGGATTTTGGTTGGTTTCAATTACAATATCACAGAAAAAGCCACCTTAAAGTTCAAATATGATTAGGAATTTCTGAACAATGTCTGCATAAGGACAATGCCTCGCTGATTAGCAGCAAACTGGAGCTAAGCAAATCAGAATATAAGTAGACATAATCTGTAATTCACACATTAAATTCAACATAAATAAAAAGAAGCAGGATTCTTTCAGACTTGAAAGAATTTTAAAAGCATTCACTTTGGCCCACCTCCTTTTTTTGCTGAACATAGCCAAATGTGACAATACAGAAGATACTGAAGTACATAAGATCTCACAAGAAAAATGTGAATTTTTAGACAAAATAAAAATAAACCCGGAAAAAGCAGAAAAGTAAACTGGCCTTTGCAGCAAGTAGACAGTGTACTGCATAGCATGATGTATGGAGTGATACTGCTTTGAAGAGTACAACCCTGCTTTTCCATTCCTACAGAGCTGAGCCTGAACCCAAAGCTAAATTAAAGGTTTGAACTTGAAGACTCCTTCAAAGCTGCCTTCTACTATATGAATCTCAAAAATATCAACTGAGGGAAACCTTTGGAAATCCTACTGTCTAGTACTTTGCTGCGCTACAAGAGCCTTCTGGCTCAGCCAGTAACCCAGTCTATATGTAGCACAGTCAGGTCTTCTACACCACAGTACTGGGGGTCTTGCCCCCAACCTGCAAAGCCCTNCTGTAGTCTCATTTTGTTTCCCAGACAAGCTTACAGACAGCTTTTAAGGTTGAGGAAGATTAATAATGTACTTATCTGTAACAAATTATATGAATTATTTGGAAAAGACATTATGTCCAGTATTTAGTTTTTTTGCTTCTAGCTTTTTATTTCCATGTTTGTAAGAAAGCAGCTACATTTGTCTAATATTTTATATTTAAAAAATACTTTTAAACCAGACTGTCAATCAATATACAATAAAAATAAATATCTTTCTTCTTTCAGGATCCATAGTTAAAAAATTATATCATCATGAAATAAAGAAAAGAATCAATATACCTATGCCTCTGTAAACAGCATAGAAGCCAATTTGCAGAAAACATACATACTACATACTACTAGGATTTGACAAAAGATTTCTGAATCTAATATTTACACCTATGTTTTACATTGTGGGTTTTAACAGTAAAAGTTTGCACTTCTAGGATTAAAATGATCCTTGTGTAGGCCTGTGTCTTTCAGCCTTCTCCACTACACGGGTAAACTGATGGTGCTGTGAAGGAACAGAACACATTAATCATGCTTGCTTGTGCCTCCTTGAGCTTATGTCTCCTATGCCTAGAGAGAGACAAGGGCACTCCTTACTGTTCAGATTGCCATAAATGATTTAAATTTGTATCAAGTGTGTGGTGAGGACAAAAACACACAATTAAAATTGATTTTTTCCTAGGAATCAACTATTTGCACAGGTTATGCATCAGAACAATTAGCATGGATATAATGTTTAACCAGACCAGTAAGTAAATCAGATGAAATAACACAAGTAACTAATCTGAAAACAAGGCCAACTGCCTTCTGTCAGGCCCTCTGGTCTTTTATTAGTTGATATCTTCTCTTTCTTCATTTACTTGTAGGTGAAAGTTTTTAAGCTCAATTTGCAATTTTACAGGTTGTCATTACTGACAGTATTACCCCATAAGTACAGATGCAAAGCAGATGCAGTAGAGGCTAACACATGTAGGCACAGACCCACATACTCACATGTCTAGCTGCAGCCCAGAGGTACTCTTTGTACACAAGGATATTTTCTGAACAATAGACAAGTAGAGTTCTTAAAATAAATGGGCTTCTCTTAATAGATTGTGGGCAAGCAGTGGTTAAGGAACAATAAATTATGAGCCTGAGCAGTAAAACTTGAATCATGCAGATCACAGAATTTCTTGCTCGGAGTAAGCTGTATTGGTATCTATAGGGAGAATAATCTGAAAGATGTGTTCTTCAAAATTTAGTAGAATAGATTTGGTAGGATAAAAAATTCTGGTAGAATAAATTTCTGTTTTCCCATTCATGCTGGGAGGTCTGGGGAAGTGTGTTGGTGTGGATGGAGCAAGGGAAAAATTATAAAAGCAGCTACAGTCAACCTTCTTCCACTTCGTGCCCCCCAGATAGCACCTTCACATCTTAGCGGCGTGACTTTTCCCCGATTAAGGAGACCCGTTTCGCAACAGCCCATATGCAACCTGCCATGCATGAGTATTTAAATTAGGCAGCCATGAATATTCAAATCAACCCCCACACCGTGCTGCATGGACCTGTACACTGCTCTGCTTGCGCCACACCTGCCCCAAGGCGGCCACGGTGGTTCAGCTCCTCTCAAGCGCGAGCCAACACCCCCTGCTCCACTCGACCACTCCGCTCAAGCATGAGCTGCCTCCGCTCCGCTCGAGCACACACTGCTACCCTGCTCTGCTTGAGCACAAGCTGTCCCCCACTCAGAGCAAAGTGGCTGCATGCAGTTATGGAAGATTTACACACTCAGGTTAGACATGGTGCCCAAGACTTTCTCGGGATAGACGTCTACTCCGACAGCACTCCCCACCATAAGGGGCCCCAGGTGTCTCAGTGTTGCAAAGTTAAGGTTTCCCACCAGCTTGGCCAAAGAGAAGCCGAGGGATTCTCCGGTGGGTCTCCTCAAGCAGAGAGGGCTCAGAAACGCTTCCTTTGGCTCCCCTGTGCTGGGAGAGCCCATGGGGAGGAGTGGAAAAAGTTCCCCAGTGCTCCAGAGTGGCTGGGGATGGAGCAATGGGTGTGACCTGTATGCATATTAATGACCCACGTGTCTTTGCGAATTTGACAGTTTGCAAGACCTTGACAAGACTCCTTCCTCGTGAAGGGTGAGATATTACTGTAATAAGTTGCTGCTACTCTTACAAGAATGAGACAAGAATGAATATGCTTAAAATCAAATTAATTTACAAATGTAAAAGAAAATTTGCCATTTTTTATGTTATTTGGCTAGCTTTAGATCAGATGCCCTTACAGATATTCCATTTTAACACAGTGGTGAAAAAATGGAAGACACAGGAAACAGGCTGGATTAAATTTCAAGTTTCATGCTTTTCATATGAAGCCTAAGACTTTTAGGAAAGAGACAGAGCTCAGTAATTGTGCCCAAGCTTTCAGAACATCAACCACCTTAGAATACTTAAATTAGGAACCTGAATACATATTTGGCACATAATTAATTAACTTGATTAATACCTGAACTCTAGCTGCTGTTGACTTTCACAGGAATTATGGGAGATCAGTACACTTAAAAATCAGGCCAATTTATCTAGGTCTCAGAGCATTCACTTGAGGAGCCTAATTTTGTACATTTTCATTAGAAAATCCTTGTTCAGGGTTGAAAATAACCAACCTTCATATTAACTATAGAATGTATTACCACTGAATGGGGCAAAGGAGCTAATAGAAGTCTATTATATCTATATGTTAAATATTAGCACCAGTGTAACCCCCAAAGGTTATAGTCAAGGTCTTTAGTGTAGAAAAATACAGTGAAGGTAGTAAAATATTCATTATTGCTCCTATCTGTCAAGGAGACTGAAAATGGAACAAATCCCAAACTCTTTTCCATCCATTAATCTAGACCAGTAAACATGGTTGTCTGTGTACATGCATGAGATCCTCAAGACTTCAAAGGTGTGAGTCAACATACCGTGTTAACAGACCAAATACTCCCCTCCCAATAGGACACAAACTAGGTGACATAACCAGTGTTTTCCAATTTCAAGTTCCGATGGTTCTGTATGAATATGAAGAACAACCAGGAAAGATATCTAATATTTATTATGCTTTAAATTACTATTAATTTAAGATGGGGTTCAGAATTCTTG
The DNA here is from genome assembly GCA_013390025.1 of Pitta sordida. NCBI lineage: Eukaryota > Metazoa > Chordata > Aves > Passeriformes > Pittidae > Pitta > Pitta sordida. The sequence continues at coordinate 28,170 of WEKX01002036.1, forward strand.
CATGAAAGTGTACCATCCATCAGCCAGATCTAGAAGTTTTCTCTTTCCTCTCATTATTTCTGCTTTTATTTTTATTCTAAAAGAATAAACCACTTCTTAACGCTAAGGTGTTATTAAAAACACCAGCATTAACTGTCCAAATATTAATCAGTAAGAGCACCAACACTTCTGTGGAAATACAGCTTACTCCAAATTTCTTTTTTGCTGAGTTTACCGGTGGTTTTGCACTGTTAGGGTTTGGGATTTTGGTTGGTTTCAATTACAATATCACAGAAAAAGCCACCTTAAAGTTCAAATATGATTAGGAATTTCTGAACAATGTCTGCATAAGGACAATGCCTCGCTGATTAGCAGCAAACTGGAGCTAAGCAAATCAGAATATAAGTAGACATAATCTGTAATTCACACATTAAATTCAACATAAATAAAAAGAAGCAGGATTCTTTCAGACTTGAAAGAATTTTAAAAGCATTCACTTTGGCCCACCTCCTTTTTTTGCTGAACATAGCCAAATGTGACAATACAGAAGATACTGAAGTACATAAGATCTCACAAGAAAAATGTGAATTTTTAGACAAAATAAAAATAAACCCGGAAAAAGCAGAAAAGTAAACTGGCCTTTGCAGCAAGTAGACAGTGTACTGCATAGCATGATGTATGGAGTGATACTGCTTTGAAGAGTACAACCCTGCTTTTCCATTCCTACAGAGCTGAGCCTGAACCCAAAGCTAAATTAAAGGTTTGAACTTGAAGACTCCTTCAAAGCTGCCTTCTACTATATGAATCTCAAAAATATCAACTGAGGGAAACCTTTGGAAATCCTACTGTCTAGTACTTTGCTGCGCTACAAGAGCCTTCTGGCTCAGCCAGTAACCCAGTCTATATGTAGCACAGTCAGGTCTTCTACACCACAGTACTGGGGGTCTTGCCCCCAACCTGCAAAGCCCTCCATCTGCATAGAATGGCAGCTCATTAATATGCAAATTTGCCCTACTCCCTCATACTGCCCCCTGGTGCTCCAGAGCTGTTTTGGCACTGCCCTGCTGTGTGTTGGTGTTCATGTCGGTGCCTCCTGGTGCTCATGGCCACCCCACGCCGGGAAAAACTCCTTTCCCACTCGGCCAGGGACATGGGTGGAGGGAGCTACGTGCACCATTGTCCTGGGATCTCTCCAGGTGGGTAGACCTGGTCTCTCCACCCTAGTATGACCCAGTAGAACAGTGTTCCCCCCCGATGCAGTGACTCACCATGTCACTGCCCCTCCGCTGCCTCTGGCCAGGCCCTGCCGGCAGCACAGACCCTGTGCCACTGGTCCCCACCATCCCCATCCCCAGTGCTTGTGCCTGCACCATCCCGGCTGGCTGGGGCTGTCAGGCGCAGCCCCACACTGTGCAGGCAGGTAGCAGCTGTGGCGGCAGGGTGGGCATGTCCCGGCGCTGCACCGTCCCAGCACAAAGCACTTGCCCCACCACTGCTGCAGCCAGCCAAGCCCCCATTTCCTGGGGCGCTTCCCTTCCCCACCTGGAGCCATGGAAACAGTAACACAGGCAAGGGGCAGAGATCAGGGCATGGCGCCGCAGGTCAATAAACGCCACGGTGAAGGGGAGGCACCGCACGCCCTCCCCCTGGGTCCGGGCCAGTCCCACCCCACAGGGAGTGCCGTCACCAGCCCTCAGTGAAGCAGAGGTACTGCACATGCATCGACCTGGAAGCTTCATGAATCACTGAGGCAGGTCTGGGAGAAAAATTTCTCGCAAATCAGCGAGATCGCAATGGCGGAGTCGCAATGCAGCGAGGTATTACTGTATCTGCTAAAATAACTATCTGTTAAGAATAATAGTTCTAAATATGCCTTCAGTTGAGTGTGAGAATAAGGCAACAAGGTTGCATAGCTACCGAAGGGAGAGTGGAAGAATGAAAATAGAGTTTTCTTTCTTTTTAATTGTTTCTCCACAAGAGTTCAGGTCATGTAGAAAATAGGATCTGTGGAATCCTGTCCTTAGACAGACTTGGTCAGGGTCAAGGACGGCACTGGAGGAAGGCTGTAAAGAAAGTAAGAAGAGCAGGCATGTACAAGGTTTCAGTGATTAAATAAGTCTCCGCAATAAATACCACAATTCCTCAAATTTCGCGAGGGTTAGGGTCTCATCAAGGCCCACAAATCCCATAATCTGCAAAGATAGGCAGCTCATGAATATGCAAATAAGCCAAGCCCATACATACCCCCAACCCCTCAGACCCAGAACACTGCAAGGAGTTCCCGGCATCTCCCCATGCCCTCTGGTGCCACAGAGAGCAAAGAGGGTCCTCCCTGACCCTTCCACACCCGCAGTCTGCGGGATTCCATGCTGGCGCCGGCATGGGGATTCCCAGCTTTTACCGCTGCCAGCGTGGTGCCATGCTGTGCCATGCCGGGATCCTGCGATACCCTGGCACTCCATGGTGAAGGCCTGTGGTACAGCAGTGCTGCTGTACCCTGGTGCTGTGCGCTGAAAGCCTGGCAAGAGCTGTTTCCGTGTGCTGCTGCATCCCCAGTGTTTAAACTGGAGGTGTGAGGACTCTGCCAGTCCCCTGGTGTAATTCCTTTATCTCCCATAAGTAAAATTAAGATCTAATGAGACCAGATGCTGGATTACGAAACGATAAAAGGATTTTTATTTATTATAAAGCTAAAGCATAGGGAAAGAGGAGGAAAATACAGAGAGAAGTTGGAAAACAAAGAAGTTAAGGTTACTTGAGAAGCATAGGAAAAGTTACCAAACCACCAACTTGTTACGTGATAAAAATGTGGTGTGTGTTGGAGATGGGAAGGAATCCATTCCTCTCCTCCTAGTTGCTGGATGCAGCGTGGTATGTATCTTTTGGGTGTCTGCATTGCTAGGCAGCTCTGGTACTCAGTTCTTGGAGAGAGAGAGGTTTTCCTTTGCAGCTCGCTTGCCTCGATCTAAATCTTCTGTGTGGGATTGGAGTCTGCTTTGCACCACGCATGTGTCTTCCGATCTTGTGAATTGCATTGGATTCAAAGCTCCCTCTGCAACGTGTGTTCCCACAGTGAGTTCCCACAGTGACTTGGGACTCAGGCTTTGGAGGAATGCAGGGTAGGGGCTTCATGGCTCACGTGAGGACCAGCAGCTTTGTCCTCTGGAGGCAGATTTCTCTCCCTGTGGATTGCTGCAGCAGGCATTCATGCTTCTGGTGGTTTTCCCATTATGGTGGTGAGGGAGGAGAGGAGCAGCAAAACAGAGTAGGAGGCGAGGGAGGAGGGTGGGGTGATGGCTGATGGGCAATCTCCTGGCAGGGAGAACCCCAGCAGTGTTCCTGCCCTGTCCTCTCTCTCCTAACTAGCAAGTTTCAGTTGCTTTCTTTATAGGGCCATTGCAGGCTCACCCCTACACTTCGGCACATAGCCATTTTCAGGTGTTTTAAGAGATAAGCTAGACCCAAACAATGACAAAGCAATTTTTGCAGCTTTTTGCAAATTATCAGGTCTGACACCTGGCAGCACTCTTTCTGTGTGCTGTCTCATCCCCCATGTTTAAACTGGAAGTGCAAGGGCCGTAGTCAATGCTCAGGCTTGTGGTGCCATGCCGCTTGGGCTCGGCTTGTGTTCGTGCTGCTGTGAGGCTTGGGCTAGCATTGCTGTGAGGATCAGGCTAGCTCTGCCATGAAGCTCAGACTCCTGCTGCCATCACAGCCGGCTCCCAATTGGTGAGTGTGTCGCAGCTTGCTTGCAAGCGGTGAATGTATTAAAGCTGTCTCCTGAATGGTGAGTGCATCGCAGCCCACTTGCAAGCAGCAACTGTGTTAAAGCTCACTCCTGAGCGGCAAGTGCATCACAGCCTGCTTGGCTCACAGTCCACTCCGAGGCGGGGAGTGCATCACAGCCTGCTTCCAAACGGTGACTGTGTTAAAGCCCCCTGCCAAGTGGCGATGATGACCTATCCCGTGTGACTGTGGCTATTACCATGGAATGCCAGGGTACCCATGCCACTACCACGCCCAGCACTGCTGCCATTGCCCAACCCTCCTGCCACAGGGTCCCACTCTGGAGCAGCACAGGATGGTGGCACCACCAGCTTCTGCCCCGGAGTGGGCACAGACCCCGGGATGGGCTGCCCGCTTCCGCAGAGTGGGACTGTGCCACACTGTGGAGGGACCATGCTGTGCCATGATAGTGTGGGACTATAAACTATGTGTTATAAGACTTCCCTGCTATGTAACCTCTCCAACTCTCATAAGAGAGTGAACTGCGTGCCGTCTCCAAGCGAGTAAGAGGCATCACCTCTCCGCCCTGCAGGACGTGCCAGTTCTGCCCCTCAGGGAGTGTCAGTCCGAACCCTTGGTGCAGTAGAGTGACTGAGCATGTGCAGAGATGAAAACGCTGCAAAGAATCGAGGCATCTTCATGGAAAACTCCCCTCAGAGATCTGAAGTCGTGATAAGAGAAGCACGATGTAGTGAGGGATCACTGTAATAATCACATTAAAATGGTGCCTGAGGCTTTGAAAGCATGGACAGTTGTGGGACCCTGCAGAGTCTGAGAGAAAGAGGCTCAGAGATAGTTATTGTTGAACTGTGACTGACAGAAAAACTACAGGACACACAGTAAGAGTAACAAATTAAGTTCCCTGCTGTCATATTCCCAGGAAAGGAGACAGAAAAAAGAAGAGAAAATAATTAAATCAAAAACAAAGAACCACCCTCAAAGATTAGACTAGGGCTCGGGGATCATTATGCCAAATCAGATGCCTCTGACCAGGATGAGACAGGGCATTTCATTCCATTGAACCTGTTTGTGAATCTTCCACTGAAACAACTGTGTTGTTTCCTATGTCATTTAAATGCAAAGGCTGTGCTTGACCATTCAAATGTCTTTGTCAGCATTAAATTATAGTCATCTAATGAAGTAATAAGATGAATTTCGAACACTATATTAGGGTTTAAAATCAGTGTCTGCTGATTACATATGCAAACCATTCAGTTGAAGAAAAAAAGTCATCTGGCATATTTTATTCTTGTTTTTAAGATGAAATATTAATTTCTAATTAAAATAGGAGCTGATAAGTGATATATTACTGCAGAAGGTAAATGTTTATTTCAAATAAGTAATAGAATATGTTGTGTCATTTTGCAGGGAGATTGTACACAGTCAAGCATTTAAGAAAACCAAATTAGTCACAATAAATATTTGTCAAGCTCTCAGAATAATTGCTCTCTGTCTCTAAGAAAGATGCTGGAATCACTTCAGGTTATCTTTCATGTTGTCTATTTCTGGAATGAACACGTCTTTTAATGTTATGTCCCAACTATCTGAACTATAGTAGATATTTTTGAAGTCTAAATTGCTTCTGACTTGTATTCCCAAGTTTGGATTCACAATCAGAGTTTCATGGATTTATAGTTTTAAGCCTTGAGTATGATACTTGGATATTTGACCGTAATAAGGCACTGTGTTTCCATGTAATTCCTGATCAGTTCCATTAGTCTTTTAATAGGTGATCACAGTATTTTAATCGGGGATGTACTTCCATAAGCTAGAAGGGACAAATATTGATTATTTTTATGATTATAAAATGGGTGAATTATCTTTATTTGCTTCATGATAGAATAAATTTCAAACATCTTCATTAGAACAGGCATAATAATGAACATTCATCATTTTATGTATTACAGCAATTTGAAGTATGCTTCTGTTTTGGTGCATGAATGGAACCATGAAAATGATATCTCAAACACAAAGTCATGTTTCTTGTCAAACCATTTGAACTGATACTTGCCTAGGAGTACAAGATGCAGAAACTGATTTATTTCGAATATGGACAGTTATTTTCTTCTGTTGTTTTCTGGTTTATGAATTCCCAAAGCCAGGAATTAAGATTACAGATATACCTCCTCATTTGCAAGAAACGGGTCATGTCAGAGGTCTTGCAGAATGTCAGACTCGCAAATAAGTGCAGATCATTAATATGCATGCAGGCTATGCCCATCGCTCCACCCCCAGCCAATCAGGAGCACTGGGGAGCCTCTTCAACTCCTCCCCATAGGCTCTCACAGCACAGGGGAGGAAAGGGAAGCATTTCTGCGCCGTCTCTGCCTTGGGAGACCTCCCAGAGAATTCCTAGACTTCTCTTCAGCCATGATGACACTTCTGCAGCTGCTGCTGGGCTGCTGCAACCATGTATGCTTGCAGCCCAAACCCCACACCTCTGTTCCCCTCCTCAGCTCTGGTGCTCATGCCTGCTGTCCCAGCCTCGCACCGTGTCCCAGCCCCGTGCACTGGCCCAGCCCCGTGCGGCGCAGGGGGGGTTCAACTGCGGCAGCGGAGTGAGCATGTCCTGCCTGGCTGCCGCGGCCAGCCCCATTTTTCTGGGGCACTTCCCTTCCCTGCCTGTAGCCATGGAAGCAGTAACATGCACCCGGGGGGGGTAATTCCCTGGCTGTGCTTAGAGTAACAGAGGACAGAGTGACTTGCGACCCTCCCCATGGGGCCAGGCTGGCGCTGCCCCACAGGGAGTTCTGGCGCTACCCCTTGGTGGAGCAGAGGCACTGCGCATGCGTCAGCTGGGGAAACTTGCAAGTGGCTGAAGCAAAATTGCAAGAAATTTTCCTCGCAAATCTGCAGGGTTGTAATGGAGGTGTCGCAATGCAGTGGGGATATACTATATAGCCAAAATCAGGTAATCAATAACTCTAAAACTTAATGGTTTTGGCATCTTTTTGTTATGTTGCTTTACTGTTAAACACTCTGTGAATTGTATTTCTCAAGCTGATCTCATTGAGGTACACATAAAAAATATCAGGGGTATGGAACTTTTTTTTTAAAGTCAGATTTTTTTTCACTTTGCACTGTAGATCTTTCCATTTCAATTTCATTAAAAACAGTCTTCACTGCGAAGATATTTCATCATGATTATTCCATTAAAAGCTAGGAACAGATAAGCAATGCTAAAATTTTCTGCCAAGACTTTTATAGCTCATAGCAGTGGGTATGTACAGACAAGGTTTCAAATGCCAGACTGAAGGCTTGTTTAGAGGAGAAAGAATCTCAGCATAACATCCTCGTAGGGCTATAAACCCTAGAATTTTTCACAAGTAAAATTTCTTATGAAGAATTTTATCCCAGTGGGAAGAAACAGAGGCTTCAGGCCGTACTGTCATCCCGTACAGAGGCTTTATTAGGCTGGTGAGCTTCTGTCAAGCCATCTGCTCTAAGTGAATCTAACCAGACTTGCATTTAACAGTGACCCCTGTACATTAAGTTGTTGTGGAATTTCTCTTGCTGATTCTTTTTCCTTTTCCTATTGCTATAAATACATTTGTGTACACATTTTCTTGCAACTTTTCAACTCTGTGATCATTCTTAGGGGCTGGAGGTATAAATGCATGGGGACAATCTGTGTTCCAAACCTGTAATGGTACAGAGCTACATCCTGAGAGGGACAGCCTAGTGCAGGAAAAGACAGTACTCACCTGGCATAGTGGGCATGCAGAGAGCTGTGTCTGGCACTTAGGTGGTGCATTATATTTCCCTTCAAGTCTTCTTTCTTTTGCTGCTAGCCAACATAGGAGACAGACCAGGCAACGCAGATTTATGGAGAAGGGGAAAAGGAAATTTTTCTCCACCACAGGTCTGTTTTTCACCCAACTTACCTTCCACTTAAATCTGGCAAAGCAACCCTGGCAGCTGCTGCAAGGGCCTCCAGCCTCCTTCTAGCCTCCACTGAAGTCAGGCAGGGGCTGCAGCATTGCACATCAGCTGGGAATGTTTGTGAATAAGTAATACCTCACCCAGACATGCGCTGCCTGCTCACCCCTGCACTGTTGTGTCAGTTGTATCATTGTTGTATCAGGCATGCCCAATCTTCACATTCACCTGAAGCTCCAGGTAGCCTTAGGAAAATTACAGTCTTCTCATCCCCTGATTAGCTTCTTTAAGTCATTAGAAGGGAGATACAAGAAGTAAGTTTCTCTGTTCTCTTGGACAAAGACACATTTGAGCACAGCTTCATCATTTCCGACACAGTGTAAGCATGTACATTGTAACTTGGTGTTTACATCTTAAATCTGCTCTTCCTGGAGTCAATATAGTTGTGTGAGAGTCTGAATATCCATGGAGATAGGCAGAAAGGGCAGGGACAAAAGCAAACTTCAGTCTCTTGCATTTGTTTAGCAAAATCTGCAGATTGAGAAATTAAGGAGCAGTTAGAGATTGGTTTCTTTCTGTTCTGCTCCCAAGTGTCATGGTGGATGGCTGGAACCGTGAGTTCGGACTTAGCATAAGGTGGGCAGCGCTGCTCAGTCCCCTTTGTCTTGCCCTTTGCCTAGAGACTCTGAGACTCCCTCTGCATCTGATTAATGAGTGAGTCAGCGACTTGTGCAGTCATTTTTCCCCGTAATATTTCAGCTTCACTGTGGTGTTGTTGTATTTGTGTATGCCAGACTCATTTCAGAGTCTTTGACACTAAGCTCTTAAAGCCCTAATGTGCTTACATAACATGATATGGAGAACCAAGAAAGTAAATTTAATTATAATCTTTCCCCACTGCAGCTGACACACAGAGAGACAAAAGGAAGGAACTTTCTTCTGAACACTGAAGAATGATGCAACATCCTCACAAAACAGACAAGGAAACTGAAGACATTAGTAGTGTAGTATGTCTGAAAAAGAGTACTAATCTTCCAAGATTTAGATGTCAGATATCTGAAATGAGGGAGAACCCGTGCCTTGATGACTGAATTTCTGTTTTGGTTTCCTTTAGACATTGAATCGACATCTGTGAAAGATATATTGGTAACAAGTAAAAAACAATTTAAAAAATCCATTTTAAGTTCAATATCAAGTTTATTCAAGGAGAAGAAAGTTCATCAGTGATTTGATGAAAGTTACGAGTGAAAATAACCTACAAATATTGCTGCAATCATTTTGTTAATGCCTTAGAGAACTCTAGTGCACATTTTTAAGGAGCTTTTGCTGAATGCCCAGCTTCTGAATGGCTTTCTCTTCTCTCTAGTTATATACAGGAATAGAAGTACACCGATCCCAATTAAAAAGCAAAAAATCAACAGATGTATCAAAGCACTGGTATCTGGGAGTCTCATAGATTTCTCCATGCTCAGAAGGAAAATAGCAGAGTATTTCAACTGGTAACTGTAATTGTATCCTAGCTTTTCAGGGAAAAATACATCAAATGTAATTACATGAATCTCTTTACTTGGGGAAATTAAAAACACTCCTTAAGAAAAGAAGCAAAGCCTTTCTGATTTCTGTTCTCCATTTTTTGCTTCATGAGTACTGTAAGATGTCAAATGTTTATCAGCATGTTTTGAATTATGGTGTATAACCCACACATTGTAAGGTATTTCTTCCTTTTATTTGCCCTTGTGAAAGCTCTACTCCCTTTCTTCTTGGCAAAGGGCAGACCAACTTGCTGTTCAGTACAGAGATATGAATTCTTTTCCACAGAGTGGTGACATGATGCTCAGGGGGCAATTAAGGAAAGATCTCTTCTTAATACACCTTACCTGACAAATAGTGGAGCTTTATCCAGTCAAACAAATAGTTCACATGCAATGGGAATTAAGTTACCTGTTTCATCTTTTGTCTTTTTGATAGCTCTACTATCCTCCCTGTATGTCCTCTTTCTCCTCTCTTTCACTGTATTTAGCTACCTCTCATACTTGCCTCCCTGCTGCAAAGGTATTGACATGAATGTAGGAAGTGAAGGGGCAACCATTACAAATGTGATCTTCTTTTGTTTGAAAACAGTTTAATAACTAGTTTGCAGGGAGCAGAAGTCATAAAAGAAACAATAATTTACCACGATGGGATCATGTATTGTAGGTTGAATGAAAAATTTATTATAGTCTCTGACAGTTTTTCAGCATATAAATTCTCTCTCATGAAAATTTCAAATGGTTTTTTACTTGAGACTGAAACAAAACCTTCTTTCTGACCATCTTTTGGCTTAACAAAACATGCACACACAAAAATGTTAATTTTTCCACACGTTGTTTGTAATCACATAAACTTGCACATATAGACAGCAAAGTCCCTGAGAGAGCCTGCAACAAGTGAAGCCTGTGGCACTGATCCTCAGCTTCTAGTGCTGGTCACCAAATAGTATTTCTCAGTCTTTCCCTCATGGAGAGTCACCTCAAATTGCCTGGAAACAGGCAGTTACTTATAAAAATAAAACTTCAGAAATTCTTGTTACTGTACATTTGATTATGGGCTGGAAGACATGAGGTTTCTTTGTTTTCATATACAGTGAACCTCCGACTTTTGCAGGGCATTGGGTCTCCCTGCCTCCTGTGAAGCCCGTGATCCACGAAAATAAGCAGGTCATGAATATGCAATTAAGCCCTGCCTGTCACCCCACCCCCTCAGCACTGGAGCGCTGGGGGGTGGGCATTTCTGGGACCTCCCTGCATCATGTCACTGGTCAGGGGAGCAAAGGGGTTTTTTTCTGCCCTGGGAATTGGGAGAGAGGGTCCCTGCAGCCATGCTGCTGCCGTGGAGAGTCCCGGGCTTCCACTGCCACTGTGACTGCAGCTGTAGTGAGCTGAGGAGGCACCGTGGGGCTCTGCCAAACCTCCACACAGCAGTGGTGAGATATGTTAGATATCAGGCAAATTTGCAGATTTTTCCCACCCCAGGATGGCGGCTGATAGAGAAATTGGCAAAAAAGGTGAACTGTTTAAACCTGAGGGTGTGGGGCTTGGGGTATTTGGGGATCAAGGCACTCAGTGCTTGGTACTAGGGGATCGGGGTGCTCAGGGCTTGGGGGGTGAATCTAGCCATCCATTCCTCCCAGACACTGCAAGCGGCAGGAGCAGACTAGCTAGCGCCAGGCAGCGGGGCGGGATCAAGGTTTTCAGGATGGAAGCCACTTCTTCACCCATAATGGCAGAGGGTTTGTCTTTCCCCACCCCGTCTCTGGCAGTGAAGGTCATTTTAGCCAGATTGCTTGCTGAGGTGGCAGTGGAGGAGTTTGAGGCAATGCCTCTGCAGGCACCGAAGCAACATTTGTGGTGCTGCTTTCTGTAGTTCTGGCAGCGGTCTCATTTGCAGCAGTCATTTTGCTGCCCATACCAGTCCATTCCTGGAAGTTTTGATTCCCGTTCCCCTGCTGGAGAATGACCACTGCCTGCTCCTTCCACACACAGCCCTTTCCCTGGAGGCAGGGAATGGGGGCAACAGGGGCGAGAGAGCAGCGTTGGCTGGGTTGGGGCACCCAGCCATCTATTCCCTCCCCTCTAGACCCAGGCCAAGCCAGAGCTGAACTGAGCCAATCTTTCATATCAGGCAGATTTGCCGGGTGTTGCTTGAGAGCAAAGGCAGCTTTTGCACCCGCCCACAACCGGCCAGCTGTGTGCCACTTCCATTTGCAAGCAAGCTCAGATGCTGACTCCACTTGCAAAAGTGAGGCAGCAATTCCTAAAGGAAGGTGCTGGGTGGGCTGAATGCATTTTTGCCACTCACAGCCCTGCCACCCTGCCCCCCGCCTCCCACTGAAAGGGGCAGCCATGGGCCCCCTTACTACCAGAAGACAGGGGGCAGAGGGGTTGCCATGGGCCACTGCCAGCAGTGAACCAGGTTCCACCACTGTGTTATTGGCCCAGGAGATCGCTGCTTGCCGCTCTGCGCAAGCTGGACCTGGGACAGGCAGTGAAGACATTTAATATTTTCATACCTCTGTCACGGACCACCAGAAAAGAAGATAGCCCTCACTGAGGGCTTCTTACTAACAAGACCAAGACAACAAAATCGATTTTTATGTGATCTTAAATATTCAGTAGATTACAGTAGAAAATCATAAAACTATCTCCCTATTCCAGATGAAACATAATTTATAACAATTTTACTCAACAGATTCTAGCTTTTTAATCTAACCAAGAGTCATCTGTGAACAGACTGTGTTCTTTATCAGATGCATGTTTTCATTCAAAATTTGCCAACTGCCTAGGTATTCATCAGATTCCCCAACCAAAATGTTTTTACATTTCTTTCCATCACAAATTCTCTACTACACTAGCCTTTCTAAGGACTGCAAACAAATAATCCTTTGTGCTTAGTTTCATATTGAATATTAACAGTCTTCTCCTGTCTTTAGTATTACATGAAAGTTAACTCATGTGTTGCCGTAATTCTGATAGCATGTTATTTCTTTATTTCAGTTTGTCAAGTGGTATTTGCACAATATGCTCTCAAGAACACTGTTAGCTCTACACTGAATTCACAGCAAAAGCACTAGACTAGATTCTTGATTGTTTCACATTCACATCCTTCTAAATACTTAACTGAAGCTAATATTGATTAGCTGTGAGGCACATTATGGTAAAAGGAAAGACTCACAGTGATTTTCATGAAAATTTGGACTGTTCTCACTTCTTACCACTTTTAGCAGTATGTATTGGGAGCATTTTTCAGTTGTGTGCAGCCAGAGTGTGGTGTTTGGTTTGGGGTTTTTTGTGGTTTTGTTTGTTTGTTTTTCTGTTTGATTCTTTCTTTTTCATTTAGTAGTGTATGTGTGTATATATCCTTCTCCTTCAAGATTTACTGACAGAAATGAAGACAAAAATCAAAACTGTGATAAGAAAAAATGACCAGACTATTGAGAAAATGTTAAAATTAAGTTATTAAAGGAAGAGTTGCATTATACACAATACCAAAATAAGTAAGTATGACATTTAGGGCACCTGGATTCTTCAAGGTCATTCAAGAACTAATGGCCTAATTTGAGTGACTTCAATTAATCCGGCATTCATGTGACTTACAGTTTTTCTTTGTTTAATGAAAGCTAAAATCTCTAAAATTGAAAAGAAAAAAGGAAGCGAGCTAACAGAATACTTTTCTATTTTTAATATTAATAAATCCTAGTATTGAAATTAGTCTTTGTAGATATTTTTTTCCAAAGGATGAGAAAGAAAACAAAAGTTTCACAGGTCAGAGTTCTGCTTTGCTCTTTGTTGCATTTCCAAAACCTACTGAGAAGAAATACAACTTTACAGAGAAACCCCATAACAAATGTAGTAATGTTCTTGCATTTATTAAAAACCTGCCCTATGAAAACTTAGTTGAACACTGATTGCCTCTGTTGTTTCTAGATGAACAAAATTACATGATTTTATTAGTTTTAGAACCCCACAGGTTTCTTACTGATTATCATAAGTGAATTTTTACAAGTTCAAATGCATAACTATATCAGTAACTTATAACAATGAAAATTCAATAAAGTGGGTTTTTGACTCTAGCAAGTTAAGTTTGGGTAAAGTATGACTTCTCACACTACATATACTGGAAAATATCTTATTTACACATAGGGATGTTTATGTTACTGAAGACAATTCACTACCATATGATATCTCATATGTTGCTTTCCACTACAATTCCATAGGTGACATTAAGGGAGTCATCTCTCCTGTGTGGGAGTATATGCTTGGATCCTTAGTGCATGCTAGATGCTCACTCCTAAGTATTCAAATGCAAATCCTCCCACCATTAAATATTTATTCTCTTTGGAGGTATGCATATTATCTTGAAATATGAGAAACCAAAACATGTTTTGCTGAGTTAATACATACTTTTTTTAAACATTGGCAAGTTCTGTTACATTTAGTTTTCTACCTCCAGCAGCCACCTTAATCCCTGCCTCAGGAAGCGCATATATATGCTATCCTTATTTACACACACACACACACACACACAGAATATTATGAGTTGGAAGGGACCCACAAGGATCATCTAGTCCAACTCACCATCTAACATCCGTACAGATCCGAAAGCACATCCCAGAGTGGTAAACACAAACCTAGTTCCCTCACAGACTAACAGGCCACTTCGGGCCAGAAGGGACCCAGGATTATCCAGCCCTGCACCCCCCAGCTAGACCATGTCACTGAGCTCCTCATCGAGCCAGGGACACAGTGTTAAGAGTTGGACTCGATGATCCTTGTGGGTCCCTTCCAACTCAGAATATTCTGTGATTCTGTGATTCTGTGATCTCCAGGGACGGTGACTCCACCACCTCCCTGGGCAGTCCATTCCAATGTGCAATCACTCTCTCTGTGAAAAACTGCTTCCTAACATTAAGATTAAACCTCCCCTGGCGTAGCTTGAGGCTGTGCCCTCTCGTTCTGGTGTCGTCAGCCTGAAAGAAGAGGTCTGCAAGCATTACTATCGTTTTTTTTAACTGAGAAATTAAGGAAGTATCTACTTTCAGTATCTACTTTCAGGTAGGAAACAGTAGATAGCGAGTGCAGTGCGCTATCAGTTATTTTTTGATCTCTTCCACACCTCACTGCCTATCAGCTTCACACAAAAGCAAGGACTGCTGCACTGATCCCAGGTGCTTTCTGCTTTTCATTCTGTTAGGGACAGAAAACACTTTCTATCTAAAAGAAAGCAGAAGCAGTGATAAACTCACAGTGTGCTAATCCTATGGGAATAATCGGCAGATAAAACACAGCTAGAGAGAGTATACTGAGACTGCATAGTGACATACAGGGGCAACAGATGTCTAGGTTATGCCATGCATAAGGGAGGGTAGATATTCACTGGCACACTCTCTGCTTCCCTGGATAAATGCCCTGTCATCTTGCATTTAAAGTTTTTATTCTTCCCGTCTTTCTGAACATGGATCTGAATGGTGTTGGTTTCATATGATCTGAATGGGAGCTATGAACCTTCTCCCTCAAAGAAAGTGGCAGATACATTGCCTCTGGGAAGAATCTTTCCAGCTGCTCCTTACTTGGTGGTGCTGGCAGTGAGGAGTACATGAACTCATTCAGTCAGATTATGCTATTTTCACAAGGCTTTTTTAATTCACCATCATAACTATCTGTTATGTTCAGCTTATCTGGAAAGTAGTTACTGAAGCAAGATTTTCCTGTCCAGTTGCAATGAGATCCAGTGAAAGCAAGCTAGACATCCCTGTATTTGAGGTCTCTGCTGTCCCTCTGAATTCTCAGCTGGAATTTTCTGAGTTGTAGGGCGAAAAAGCTGAGAAAACCTTCTAAAACATTTCTAAGAATCAATGTATGGCCTCCACAGTTTGATTTGAAAGCCATATCATACCTACATTAGGGTAAGAAACTATTTTTTTAACTTGAAAGTTTCAGGGAACTTGCAGAGTTTTACCTCTTTTCTTCATATTAAAATGACAAATATTCTCTCCAACCTGGATTCGAGAAGTGTCAGTTAACACCTATACTCTCACACATCCTACTTCCCTAGTGTAGACAGTGTTACTTAAACAAAGTAACAGGGACTGGATTGCAAATGCCTGTTAAACATCGAGTAATGTGGGAGGCCCACAGATAAAAAAGCATCTTGCAGTTTGGAGCATATTGCACTCGAATGACTCAAGGGGAAAGAAACAAAATAAGGAGGTTTCTTACTTCCAGCTGCCTCGGGACACCCGCGGCACAGGTCTGAAGTGACTTGGGGTCAACGCTGTCAGTTTTCAGCGGCTTGTCAGGGGGAGCAGGGAAGGGCCCCCTCTGACAGTGCATGTTCATCAGCCGACCAGAGGCAAAACCTGTCTGTGGCAAAAACCTTCCCAGCCACACTGTTTCTGATCAGTGGACAGAGACTCCGTCTCCTCGGGGTACAGTTACATAAAAAGTCTTTCAGTGTTGCAAAATTTGTTTGACTTTCTGTAGCAATCCCAAATTGGCAAATCTACTACTACTACTACTTTTAACTAAAATGATTATTTCTGATAACTCAAGAAGTTCTGCTGATTTACATTGTTTACTTATTAAGACTGAAAGGACGTTGCTATATTGACCCTCAAAAACATGAGATTAAAAAAAAAATCTTCAAATGTGACAAAAAGACAAATTTACAAGGAAATTGCTTTTACAAATTATTCCAGTTGAAGTGTATCATTCTGATATGTACTAGTCTGTTTAACCTTTCTTAGCATAAATAACATTGCTGAATGATTAGGAAAAAAAATTTAAAAATAACAAATGAAAGCTGACAGTTTGATTAAACTGGCACTTTGTCTTGAAGCATTTAACTTCCAATGAATTGAAGATTTCAGGGAGGAGAAATAGTGGTTTGTTGGTTGGTTGGTTGGTTGGTTGGTTGGTTGGTTTATTATTGCTGGCTTGCACCTTGTTCTTGCTTTTAAATTTTATAAGAGAAATAAGGAAATCCCTTTTTGCATATCATTGTGTTTTCGTATTTTCATCTTATTTCATCTTTGTATATAACAACATTTTTTTTTTTCTCTTGCAGGCAATGAGAGCCTAGAAGAAAATTATGTGCAGGACAGTAAAATGGGATTTGTCATCAATGCTATATACGCTATGGCTCATGGGCTACAAAATATGCATCATTCCCTTTGCCCTGGATATGTTGGACTCTGTGATGCTATGAAGCCAATTGATGGCAGCAAGCTCTTGGAATTCCTCCTCAAATCCTCGTTCATTGGTGTTTCTGGAGAAGAAGTTTGGTTTGATGAAAAGGGAGATGCCCCTGGAAGGTAAAGAGGTTCCATCTCAACTAATTTAACTAATTAAACCAGAGGCTAGGAAGTGGGAATGCTATTGGACTTTCAGCTTGTGAGGTACCACTGGGGCTCAGCACCAGGGCTTTGGTATGTATAAAACCTAACACAAATTATTGGAATTTAACGAAGCATTTGTTTGCCACAGTTTTGAAGAGAGGGCTGTAGAACACATCCTTTTCCAACTGGAACTCCTCTGAAACCTCACCAGAGACTATTTAGTTCTGCTTAGTGAGCTGCTGCATAGTCTCCTCAACTTGTTTCACTCTGACTAAAATCAGCTCAGTCCTAGAGTTTAAAGATAGGTCTGAGTAAAGCAGGGCAAATAATTGGGGTTTTTTTGGCAGAAGTTTCTGTGTGTCACTCCTTTGGTGTCTGGTCTGAGCTATGGTAGCTGCTACAGTCTAGCCCTCCCTAGCAGAAGTGGCATGTGCCTGAGCAGTGGGTAAAACAGCAACTTTGTGGACTTGGATGTCACCTTTTTTTCTGTTATGGGAGCAAGTTGACAAAGATCTTTTCCTTTCATTTTGTTCTGTGGATTCTCTTAAACTATTTTAACATATGGATTTTTTTAGTTGGTTGTTTTTTGGGTTTTGGGGTTTTTTTATAAAAACATTTAATTCAGCTGCTAAGGTACGGAATCCATTATTAACCAAAATCTTCTTAGAGGTTGCTTCACTGAAGTTAGCTTTCCTACTGAGTTATTAAAGTGTTATAAAAGACTCTCTCACTCCATCTTTGGGCTTATTGCATAAATGCATCTGAGTGCCAACACTGCACAAAGGGAGGGCTGTGGAACAAATAAGAGTTTTCGGTCTGGCACATGCCTTCGTAAGTCACAGTAGTCTTAAAGCAACTTGTCTCTATTACTAAGCTTTATTGGGAAAGCTGGTCAACTTCTTACCATTTTTGTATTGTTATATGTTTTTCTATTGTCATATTTAAACAATGTATACATTTAAACCATTTGTTACACTTAAGTAGTAAGAAAAAGCTAGTCAGTTAATCAGTGTGGTCTTGTTGAATTTTGTATACTTCAGATTTTTGTAGTCAAATATACAAATCAGCTAGGTCAGACTGAAAATAAAGGGAAGCAATTCTATTACACTAGAACAGATACTTATCAGCACAAATGCATAAATAAGTCTTTGCACATACAATTTAGATAATACAGAGAAATGACTGCTTAGCGTAGCTTTAGGCTTTTTACACACTCTTTGTGTCCATAAAAACATTACTCCAGCTTTGCATATATGTACTCCATTTTTTGTCTGTTAGTTATTTGGTTTGATGTTTAGATGTAATTTTCCAATTTTAGCCCAATTCTTATTTACTATTTTGTCACCCCAGGGCATTTCTGCAACTCTCATCAGTGCTAGCTGTAGAATTAGATTGAATGGTTCCTGAACTCAAAATGTAAGAGAATTGATATCAGAATATTTCTCTGAGTATACCAGAATGATAGAATTTATGCCACTCATCATTTTGATCTATAGCAAGATTGATTCTCTTGATTCCCTGGCCTGTGTAGAACTGTATAGGTTATTTTAGGTAGGGATTTTTTTGTTGTTTACTAGAATTGGGCTTTGAACCATGTAAGTCTATCTAGTTCAAAATTTCTAGTAGCTGCTCTGGCTTCAGTCATGACAACACTATCAACTTCAATACTTCGAGTAAGTTATCAAATGCTTAATGCAAAGACTGCAAACTTGTACGTAAAGAATTTTTTTTTTTCAAATATGCATTCCTGTTTCAGAGTTTGGATTCATGTATATTTATTTTGTCCATTTGCATTCCAATATTGTTCTGCATTGCTGTTTTCCATTTAGCCTTCCAGGATAGTAAATATCACTGTCAGTCTGGTAATATGGCTATGGAAAAAGGTGACTTCAGCTGTCTTGGATTAAGCAGAGTAGGAGTGTGCCTGTGACCAGCTGACTAATATTCTGGCTCACCTTACAAGTAACTTGTTCATATGACATCACCTATTTGACCACATAACTTCCCAGTATAACAGAGACCTTGCTCTTATATTAAAAGAAGGGTTCATTTTCTTACCTGCAGATGTTTTACTGTTTTCTGTAAATGTTTCCATATGTGTGTGAAATACAGCTGCCTTCATGGCCCTCACTCTCTTAGAGCTTCACAACTCTTGTCATACCCGGTTTTGGGGAGATAATAATTTTATAGCATGGATACAGACCAAAATTGTTAAAGTTGTACACATGTGAGCAAAGGGATGGAGGGAGGTATTCCAGCACTGAACTTGTCTTTGCTCAAAGCAGAAAATTTTCATTAAGGAAAAGAAGGAAAGGATAAAGAACTTATGTGTATCTCCAAATACCAAGCATATCTTTTAGACCATATTTTTGCCCACTTAAAATTTAAGCTGCATATCATAGCTGCAAACATTGTACAACTTGTTATATGCAAAAATGTGTAGGAGCTTTTAGTCAATATACTTTATTCTTTGAAAGATAACCTACAGAAAAGGGAATAGTATTACAAGAAAACATAAGAAACTCTTAACTGATATTGCATTAATGCCACTCTGTGCCTTGTAATATATTTTCTCTAAAAATGAAAACAATATGTGCAGGTTTAAAATATCTTAAGGGAACATGAGGTTTTAGTAATCTTCTATTCCCCTTCCTGAATTCATTTTCCAGCCCAGAGTAACTGATTTTGTATCAGTCTAATACAAGGCAACGCTAAAATCCAAGTAGATTTTTCTTGCTAGGAAAAGGCATGTGCATTTCTGCAAAGTTTTACTCCTCTCTGCTGTGTCTCCATTATGAATCCCTGACTCTCACTGCTTCTTGCTATCCTGATTCTTCAAAAGACTGGAAGCAGCATTCCTTTTTTAATGTACTTCCATTGCAAGGACTGGGATATAAGAAGCAATTGTTCCCTAATGAATTTGAAATTTACCCCTCTCCCAAGCAATGCCTTGATTAGTAGCCAATTGCCAATCAATGGAGCCTCCTAATTGGAGCTCTATTCAGCTGGGTGGCAAGAATTCCTTTTCACCTGTGAGTCAGTGGAACTCTGCAGGGGTACTGGCGTTATCTGAGCATGCATATTTGCAAGACAAAGGTCTAATTACAGCTGTAAATATGCACTTCTTTAAATAATCTTTGACTAGAAAGACCTTAAAGACTTAGTCAAAAAAATCAGAGATCTAGAGAGTAATTCTAGCTCTTTCCTCTGTGAAGTGCAGAGTTGAAATTTTGCATGGTTAACCATCAGAATCAAAAAGAAAGAAATATGTAGATGTCTCTCTTAGCTCACAATCAAGCACCCCACTTTTATTTATGGCTTATATTTTGCTTACCTTAATTTTCTTTCCTTAAGCAAATACAGATTTATATAAAAAATGTTTTTTTCCCCAGAGGCTGAGACAATCCAGTAGAGAAAAACAAGGCAGTAACTCTCTGGCTTGGAAAACAGAAACTGCTTTATTATTATCAGATTTAATGCTGATTTCTGGTTCTCAGTCCTCTTTCATCCTTTTTTAAACAAAGCCCTCCTGTCTCTCATCTTAAGAGACCAGGACATAGGTTCATCCTCTTTTGCGGTTTTTCCTCTTTATGCACGCTCCAATATTCATTCCACCATTCTTGGTTATTTCCTACTAAGAAAGAAGCCACATTCTGTGGGTGAAAGAAGGAACAGAATAATTAACAGTAAGGGAAATTTACACATCAGATCCAACACACTGAAGGCAATTATGAAGGCTGGATGTAGCAGGTTTTTATGCTTCCCTTAACTTAGCCTTGGGAAGTGCTCTCCCGCTTGCCTAGGGTGTGGAAGTAAATTTCGTACCTGTGCTGATAGTTTTTCCTGACAGTCTCACTGCACTGGGTAATATAAACAGTTGACCTAGTGCTTGCAGTTAACTTATGACAAACCAATTCACCTAGTTTGAGAATTTCTACCTGGGAGCTCCAGCAAGCTCAACCTGCATAACAACAAGAGAATGTTAAAGATACATATCTTGAAAAATGGTTTGAAAACACATCATCCAGACATAGCCTACATGTGCATCTCTAGCAGAGCTTACTGTCTTAGATATGCCATTCTTCCTCAACACACAACTTTTTACCCAGAGTTCCATGCAAGCAGGGCAGGCAATGGTGTGCAGAAAAAGACCCCATAGCTCGTAAGAGTTAAGAGATAAGTAGGTTTTTCAGCAGCGCTGCGAAAGAAGGGGGATAAATCCTTACCAACCTTGCTTACTTACTGCTGTTTTTGCAGTGTCTTAAATGTTACAGAGTTATACATATTCAAAAGGTAAATTACAGTATTCAACAGGTGAGTCACATATGCATAAGTGTTTGTTACTAGACATTAGTTTTCCGGCAATAGGCGGTGTTCATACAGATCAGTTCCAGAAACTCATTAACATAGACCTTGCCTACTCTCAGCTCAAACCCCGCCTAGTTTCTGCCTTGAGGGTCCTTTGCGAAAGGGCATTGAGTTGACATTTACCTTGGTGGTTGATGTGATTATATCAACCCATTTCCAACATCCTGCTAGTTTAACTTTGGTTTCTGGGAGGAGATTCTTTGCTAATTGGTGTAATACAGAGTTAACTTCAATCTCATTGTTTGATCACTCCTTTTGTTCATAAATCACAATCAGAAATTTTGTGGCAATCAGACCTCATTTTCCATTATTCTGCTGCAAATCCTACAGGATTTGGTGTTTCTATGAAACTCAAGTTCACAGGTTGAAAGGATATGCTGAGTTGGAAGGGACCCACAAGGATCATCTAGTCGAACTCCCAAGTGAACATCCACACAGGGATGGAACCCACAACCCCGGAGCCATGGGCACCACGCTCCACTCATCCAAGCCTCCCATTGTCTAGACCATGTCACTGAGCTCCTCATTCAGTCTTTTCTTTAACACCTCCAGGGATGGCGACTCCACCACCTCCCTGGGCAGACCATTCCAATGAGGGGGATCACTCTGTGAAAAAAGTCTTCCTAACATCCAGCCTAAACCTCCCCTGGAGCAGCTTAAGGCCATGTCCTCTTGTGCTGGTGCTGGCAGCCTGAGAGAAGAGATTTACACCCACCCGACTGCAACCTCCCTCCAGGTAGTTGTAAACAGCAATGAGGTCACCTCTGAGGCTCCTCTTCTCCAGGATGAACAACCCTAGTTCCCGTAGCCTCTCCTCATAGGTCTTGTTCTCCAGTCCTTTCACCATCCTTGTCGCCCTTCTCTGGACCCTCTCAAGCAGCTCAATATNTGTGTCAAAGGCTTTGCTAAGATCCAAGTACACAACATCCATAGCTTTTCTATCATCAAACAGGCAAGTCACCAGTTCATACAAGGTGATCAGGCTGGTCAGGCAGGACCTACCTCTCCCAAATCCTTGTTGACTAGATCTAATGTCGTGGTTATTTTGCAGGTGTTGCATAATAGTGCTCAGGATTATCTGTTCCATGACTTTACCCAGGACCGAGGTCAGGCTGACAGGTCTATAATTACTCAGATCATCTTTCCTGTCCTTCTTGTGGATGGGTGACATATTAGCCAATTTCCAGTCTTCCAGGACATCACCGGTAAGCCAGGACTGTTGGTAAATTATGGAGAGGGTCTTAGCGAGTTCATCTGCCAGCTCTTTCATCACCCTAAGATGGATCCTATCTGGCCCCATGGACTTGTGAGGATCCAAGTTGCTCAGCAAGTCTCCAACTACCTCCTCCTGGATTACAAGGGAGTTATACTGCACCCCTACCCCTTCTCTGCTGTTAAGAGGTAACATGAATATTTAGAGGCAGAGGGAGAAGGGCAAAGTAAATTTTTGTCCTTTGTGTTGCAGGACAGTGATTCACTTTCCTTATTTTCCCTTGCAGGTATGACATCATGAACCTGCAGTACATAGAGCCTAACCGCTACGACTACGTCCTCATTGGGACCTGGCACGAGGGCGTGCTCAACATTGATGACTACAGGATTCAGATGAACAAGAGTGGAATGGTTCGGTCAGTGTGCAGCGAGCCTTGCTTGAAGGGCCAGATTAAGGTGTGCCTCAGACACTTTCTGCTATAGAAACACGAATATCCAGTTATTGTTTTTCCCTAAACCAGAGAAAGCTTCTTTTTAAGCCAAGGGATAGGACCTCCTTTTCTTCAGAAAAGCCAAAATTATAGAAAGACTCCTAGATTAACATCATCCTTTAATGATCCCATATACAGGCCCATGTTTTCTAAAATTATGCTTTGTAAGGATGCATAATCTTCTAGTGTGACAGGATTTGAATTTCACCTTATGTGAGAAAGAATAAGATTTTCACTTAGTCATTGCCTACAACATTCAGTGGCTGTGATTCACTTGGGGGCTGATCCTGAAAATATAATGACCCATGGGAATCCATACTTTTGTTCCAGCAATAACACCTGCAAGAAAAAGTTAAAAAAATTAAAAAAGCTTATTTGTTTGTCTCACAACAGGAGGTATGGAAACACAAATGAAATCAATCTGTGTTTACCAAACAGTACCACTTGCATAAGGCTAGAAATAATTTGCCACCTGTCATATCTGGATGACATAAAGAAATATTTCACCACTATAAAAATACAGTTATACCCCATCGTTCACGACAAACAGGACAGGCAAAGGCCCTCGTGAAACCCTAAACTTGCAAAGAAGTGCAGATCATTAATATGCATGAAGGCCACACCCATTGCCCCACCCCCTGGCACGCCACACCACTGTGGACAATTTTTTGCTCCTTCCCCTTGTCTCTCTCAGCACAAGCGAGCAAAGGGAACCATTTCTGAGCAGCTGCTGCGACCGTGTGTGCTCCCATTGCAAACTCCATGCCGCTGCTCCCCCCCCAGCCTGGCCTGGCCCGGCCCCAGTGCTCGCGCTGGCACCAGGGGCCCTGCGCCGGCCTGCGTGTGCTCGCCCTGCCTCCATGGTGGGGAAGGGGTGTCCCCGAGCTCTGGTCAGCATTCTTGGAGCCTGGAAAAACCTTAACTTTGCAACATTGCGACACCCCGTGTGCTTATGGCGGGGCAGGAGCTTCGGTATTGAAGTTTCTTTCCCTTTAACATCCACCGGTGCCGGGAGAGGCAGCAAGGCAGCACCGCCACTACGGTCCCAGAGGGCGAGGGAACAGAAACCTCCTCCTGGCGCAGTGGCNGTGGCCGCTTGGGACATAGTGCAGTGTGACCCTTCCACTGTAGGGACTGGGCATGGAGACACACAGGACCGGCTCGGGCTAGGCACAGTGCAGCAGGACTGTAAACTCGAGGCTGTGCCGGAGAAACCCCGAGCCCTCCCTGCGTGCCCTCCCTGGGGCGGCCGGGCACGGTGCGGCAGGACTGTAAACTCGAGGCTGTGCCGGAGAAACCCTGGTCTCTTCCTCCGTGCCTTCCCCGGGGGGCCGGGCCCGTCCCACCTCACAGGGAGAGCCAGCACCGCCCCTCGGCAAAGCAGAAGCAGAGCGCATGCGCTGGCTATGAAAAATCGCAAATGCCAGAAGCCGGACTGTGACAAAATTGCTTCGCAAATGGGTGGGGTCGTAAAGGAGAAGTCGCGATACAGAGGGCATTCACTGTAGTATCAATGCAGTAAGTTTAAAATGGCAAGAAGTGCATTCAGGAAAATCTCATTAGGGCAGATCTTCCTTTCTATTTTCACTTAATAAGTACATTTGCAGCTTTTTATTTCTATATTATGACTCTAAGCAATAAGTGACTGACGATTTGGCAAAGGCACAGTGACATACTCCAAGAGTCTTGTAGAAGAAGCATTACTGGTATTTACTATTCTCCAAAACACCTTCTCCCTGTTTTTGAGATTGTGCAGTTTGTGTATGTGTGTATATGTAAACACCATGCATGCAAAATGCCAGCTTCATCTCTTTGAAGTCTATTGGACTCTCTCCACAGACTGCAGGAGGAAATGATAATAAAAAACCCACAAAGATATTATTCAATAAAACAAACATTTTGCATTTCACTACTGTGGTTATGTCTGCATAAAAATGGATAGGAAGATCCTGAAGAGAAAGCTGGATTCCTCCTTCCTGGCAAAGAGGACCAGAGTCTTTTTCAGAGTCCTGTGTTGAAGCCCTGACCTGAACATACCCTTAATATTTCTGTCAGCCTCAGGGTAATGAAACTAGGAGTAAAGGAAAACATCTTTTCAGCATTGGATCATTACAGTCAGCAGTCCTCACAGTGAAGAAAGAAAGCTTTCAGGGACATTTGACTCTAAAAGACCTGTTCAGAAGTATGCTCTTGGTGACTGCTTAATGGTTGTGTTTTCCAGTAGGACCCAAAACATCCTTTTAGCAGTATATTTTTTAATTTGCTGTTACTTGAATGTCTATTGACACTTGCATAATGAGCCCCAAGGAGACTTTCACACACATTGGAATTTATGCGTGTGAGCATGTTTATGTGTAGATATGTATATATATATATATATATACACATGGATCACTCTTTGTTGTAATTTTTGACTTTGTTTACTACTATTTTTTATTATGCAATACATATTAAGTGTGGGTTGAGCTACTTGTCCTGACCTCAACCACCTCGCAGATTAAGCCTCAAGTTTGATTGAAAGTACGACACTCACCAAAAGGCTCTGTACCTTTGTACCAAAAGGAAAATGGTTTTGTACTTTTAACTCGGAACTGCTCTCCCGGAAACAAAATGGAATTGTCCCCAGAGATTATTCTTGAAATCCTAAACACAAATTTTAATATGTGGGGATAGATACAAAAAAATGATTCATGTTTTCTAGCTGTTTGAAATGTGCCATGCGCAGAAATCCTGTCATATTTTAAGCAGTGCATGTGTTATCTGTTTGATGCTTGGCTTGTTTGTTGTCTTACAGAGGATCATGACTGAGGATGTACTTACTTTGCATTGCAGGTGATCAGGAAAGGAGAAGTGAGCTGCTGCTGGATTTGCACTGCTTGCAAGGAGAATGAATTTGTTCAGGATGAATTTACATGTAAAGCCTGTGAGCTTGGCTGGTGGCCGAATGCTGACCTGACAGGTAGGGATGTGTCCCTCCAAATACATTCCCCTCCTACAGGGCACAAGAATGCTCTGTGGTGGACAATAAGATGGCAGCATGCAGAGACATCAAAGGTACATATACTTGGATACACATTCCAGTGCAGTTCAGAGTGAGTGAAAAGTGTTATGTCGTTTGGCTTGGTGCAACAGCCATAACAATAAAGACAACAAAATTTCTATGAAGAAGAAATGTCATAGTCTGTCTGTTCCTCCCCTCTAGTTAGCACAAGAATGAATAAAGCTGTTAAGAATGCTAATGAACTCAGCAGCATTTGCTGCATTTTAGTAGTGATTATCACGAGTTCAGCACATTCTTATCATATTAACTTGATATTTTTTCTGATCATTCTACTATGCAATCAGTAATACTTTATCTGGGATTTCAAGGCATTCAGCAACTGATTAGTGGACTCTTGTTGGCATAAAGACCGTTCTCAATGTACCTGCCAGCAAGAAGAATTTTAACAAAATCCTGGGAAAGGCTGGCTGGAAAGAATTTGGTCTCCTTTGTATATATGCTTTGGATGAGTTGTATGATATGGCATCTTCCTGTTTATTTTGTACCTATCAAGGACAACCACCATTCCTTCTCTGGGCTTTGCAGCAGCCATTGCCCCAAGAAAATAAGTATGTGTATAACAAGTTAAGAAACACCATCCTGACCTTAAAGTTTGCTTCGCATCACTGTAGAAGACTATTGTCACTGCTGTCCCATGCCTCTGCAGATTTTGGGTCCCAATATTCAGCAGAGCCCCATTTTTAGTCAGAAGCAGAATCCAATCAGTTGAGCCTACACACATTTAACAGTATATAGAAATCTCAGTGATCATTCAGTTCTTTCAAATTTCATGTAAATGGATTATAGGAAGAGGAATTCATGAAAATTCATGAAAAATACCTCCCATAGAGGTCACAATTGTAGAAAAACATTTTGTATGACTAGAAACAGAAAATCCACAGAACCCTTCATAAATGTCCTGACTATTGGAAAAGCTCTTATTTAACTCCCACCACCTAGGACTCCAGTGTCTGCTAATTTTAAAGCTGATATCCATAGACAATTAGGTTTTGTTGATCTTGGAGTTTCACAGAATTGTTTGTATCTACTCTTCAAGGAAGAAAAGTGGGATTTCTTTTTAATCAATAAGGCAGAAAAAGAACCTAGTGAGAGATCAATGTGCACTTGAAAGAATATAGTTCAGCATTACCAGCTGCTCAAAGTAGCTCAAAAGGGGTCATATCAAAATGACAGGCACTGCTGAAAAGAGTTGAAGAAAGAAACAGTGCTGGAAAAAATCTCGGAGGCATGTTGCAATCTATTAACTTTTAATGAAATCAGTAGATGACCTGCTGATTTGTGTTTCTTCTCAGCAAGGAGACTGGACTGCTGCTGTTCTAAAATCACAGTAGCGTCAGCCAAATGACAACATAGCCATCGACTGATTTCCTAGAGAACATTGAAATTGCAGTCTGCTCCTGTACAACTTCTTCAGTCTGTCTTATTGAGGAAAACCACTTTTTTTTAACCCCTGATACTCACTCACTTGAACACTAGTACTAAGTACAAAGCTGTGAAGACAAGCTGATGTCATCCTAATCCTTAGAAAAGGGAGATTGAGCTGGATAAACTCTGGCTCTTGAACTTTGTGGGAGTCACCGTTGGTTTAATTTAACTTGGAAATATCTTTTCTTGCCAGGACTCCCATCAAATGTCTTTTTATAGCTTGATTTTATGTGTTGTATTAATATCCTGACAGCCATCTAGACGCAGACGGTAACATCTCACAGTTCAGATTGGTTTCTCACAGTTCAGATTGGCTTTTTCCTTTGCTTTAAATCTTAAATGCTAAATACATACACAGTTTTATTCTAATTTTCCATCACAGATGGAGGCTCTAAAATCCTTAATCCCTTTAAGAAACATGAAGTACATACTAACCCATTTCCTATGACATGCTATTCAAGGTGCTCATTTTCTACATTTGAAATCAGTCTCTGTTGCTCAGCAATCCTTTCCTGATATTTAATTTTTATTTTTAAATGTACACTTTTTTTTTTAATTGCTTCCCCTAAATATGAGTTCAGTGAAGTGGAGTCAACAGGCACAAAGTATTTCTCACCACAGATTATAAAAACCTGCCCTGAGAAATAGTAAAGCCAGCACCTTAGGCCTTGTGCCAAAAAAAGAGATATCTTTTGTAGCAGCAGAATATAATATGAGAAGGATAAATGTCAAGCTAGTAAATCCAGTTTACATAAATCATCTTAAATAAACAACAAAATAAGACAGGATATAGACTTATGAAATGAGTCCTAAGTTTTGGGGCCATTAGTAACTTGGGATAAGTTAATGACTTCAACAAATATCACAAATTCTCTTACTGGCTCTACACAATATAATAGTGTAATATTTATATATGTATATAGAGTATAATATAATAGTAAAAAAAAAATCAATTAATCTTCTTTCTGATCTTAGAAATTATTCATGGTTCAAGTGTAGGGAAAATAGTAGATGAAAGCTACCAGACAGCTTTTTATTAGAAAATCTGAACTGTGAAATTTTGCCACTAATTCTTTGGGTTTCTTTAAGTTTGGGTTAGTTGTTGTGGGGTTTTTTATTTGTTTTGGTTAGTTTTTTTTAAAGTCATATGAACACAATTTCCTGGATATCCTCCCCCCATCTCAGCAAGTTTCCAGAGCCCACTTGATCCTAGCTGGGAAACTACCATCTTTACAGGTGCTGACAATCAACAATTGTTAGCTGATACTAAGCAGTGCAGGAAACTTTTTGCATGGTTTGTAGAACATATGGTCTTGGACCTGCTGGTGCACTGGAGTACCACTGATTTAATGAAACAGATTTCTAAGACCTTACACAGGATCACAGGATCACAGTATCACAGTGATAAGGTTGGAATAGACCTTGAAGATCATCAAGTCCAACCTATAATCTAACTAAAACCTAACAGCTATAGCATTTATATCATGTCCCTCAACACCTCATCCAGTCTACCCTTAAACACCTCCAGGGACAGCGATTCCACAACCTCCGTGGGCAATGCATTCCAATGCCGAATCACTCTTTCAGTGAAAAACTTTTTCCTAATGTCAAATCTAAACCTCCCTTGCTGGAGCTTA
>WEKX01002036.1:57034-78377 GCA_013390025.1 Pitta sordida
AGAATAACTTCCCTAGTCCTACTGATCACACTGTTCCTGATACAGGCCAGGATGCCATTGGCCCTCTTAGCTGCCTGGGCCCACTGCTGGCTCACGTTGAGTTTGTTGTCCACAGGATAAGGTTAAAGCAACTGATAGGTTTAACTACTATGTGGGATCTGGCCTAAGACTCTGAAAATACAGTTTGAAAAGGAATAATGTATGTCTTGATGTTGGTAAGCTTAAAATTAATATTGAAATTTTACCCTTCCAAGAACCACTGACGAGCTTCTTGTTTGAAAAATACTTTGGAATGAGTAGGAGCTTCTGATCCTTACTCTCATTTTAAGCATAGAAGGAGGCAGCTTCCCCTCAGGGCTGCTGAGGGCAATCGCCAGAGGTTCCCACTTCTAATAAAGAGCTTTTCCTTCATATTTCACCGTAAAAATAGTACTGTTTGTGAGTATGTGTTTCCTCACCTGAGTCTTGAAGAGATCACATTGAGCACAACAGAATTCCTTTCTCATAAAGTAGCACTTCCAGTTTCAACTGCTAAAATTTCTATTGTTTTTGATGTTACAGGCATGTGTAACAACAATACCTGTAGTTAAGTCAGCCTGCTATTCTTAGAGACAAAGTGTACAGAATTATAAGATCTTCTTTCAGTTCATATGACATTGGCAGAGAATAAAAGTTCGAGCAGAAGTTTTTCGTGTCAGGACTTTTCCTTGGGCTGATTTTTTTTTTTAAATTTCTTTTATATTTCAACAAAACCCATTTTTTCTCCTTCTGTTTCTCAAAATGAGGTTACAGTAACACTGTTCCACCCTGATACATACCTATGCTTATTTCTCTGTTATTTGGAATGAAAGACTTTTCATTATAGTAGAGGTATCAGTTGATAATTTTGTGTCACTTTGTGTAAGATGCATCTAAGTGTGGGTCTCAGAAGCTTTTAGTTCATAGATGGTTTCTGCAGATACACTCCATACTGAGGAGGGTCTGAGTGATTTTTGCCTATCAATGACTATGTCAGGGCAAAATAAGAATAAGGTAATGTTAAGAGAAAAAAGCATAAATATATTAAGAAGGTACTGTGGTATAGTTCCATCACAATTCTGGATTTATTACCATTTTTCTATCCATAGATCTCCTAATAATTTATATTAGGTATAAAATCACTTCACAGACTTGCAGATAAAAATACAGTCATTTTGGTAAGGTTAAAGTAAGTTAATCTGAGAAGGTAAAAAAATTATCCATTCTGATTTGTAACAATCATTTCCCTGCTGAAATGAAGGGATGGTTACTGAGTTTGTCTGGATTCTGTCCCCAGCTTTGCCTTTGATATGGCAGGCTTATAAGACGGTACCTCAGGAAAAACTATAAAAAAATTTCTAAATCACATTTCCAATTATAGCATCATGAGTAAATATTTGGGACACCAAAAACTGATGGCTGTTTTTCAAACATATTTCATCCAAAGGTTTTCATGCTGCAGTTCACTCATTTGTAAAACAGCTTTAATATCCATGACACACAGACATAAGGTAATATTTGGATTATATTGGGATACAGGGAAAAAAGCCCTTCAAGCAGCTAGCTTTCTAACACTCTATTTCTCTTCTGTACACTGCAGGCTGTGAACCCATCCCTGTAAAGTACCTCCAGTGGAGCAATATAGAGTCTATTGTGGCTGTGGTCTTTTCCTGCCTGGGGATCCTGGTCACCATGTTTGTCACCCTTATCTTTGTGCTCTACAGAGACACCCCTGTTGTCAAATCCTCCAGCCGGGAGCTCTGCTATATTATCCTTGCTGGCATCTTTCTGGGTTATGTCTGCCCTTTTACCCTTATAGCTAAGCCCACCACGACATCTTGCTACCTCCAGCGCCTTCTGGTGGGCCTCTCCTCTGCCATGTGTTACTCTGCCCTTGTGACCAAAACCAACCGCATTGCACGCATCCTGGCAGGCAGCAAAAAGAAGATCTGTACCCGCAAGCCACGTTTCATGAGCGCGTGGGCCCAAGTGGTCATTGCCTCCATTTTGATCAGTGTGCAGTTGACACTGGTGATCACGCTGATCATCTTGGAGCCCCCCATGCCCATCCTCTCCTACCCCAGCATTAAGGAAGTTTACCTTATCTGCAACACCAGCAACCTAGGTGTTGTGGCTCCTGTGGGCTACAATGGACTCCTCATCATGAGCTGCACATACTATGCCTTCAAGACTCGCAATGTGCCTGCCAATTTCAATGAGGCCAAGTACATTGCATTCACCATGTACACCACTTGTATCATCTGGCTGGCCTTTGTGCCTATCTATTTCGGGAGCAACTACAAGATCATCACCACCTGTTTTGCAGTGAGCTTGAGCGTGACAGTGGCACTGGGGTGCATGTTCACTCCTAAGATGTACATCATTATAGCCAAGCCTGAGAGGAACGTCCGCAGTGCCTTTACCACCTCAGATGTGGTGCGTATGCATGTCGGGGACGGCAAGGCACCTTGCAAGTCCAACACTTTCCTCAACATATTCCGAAGAAAGAAGCCAGGGGCTGGAAATCCAAAGTAAGTGGATTGGCTGCAGGTAGACATCTATCTGTATATGTCCCTTTCTTTGCCATCCTCTCTTCGTTGACCATAATCTGCTGAGTGGTAAGGTATGTAACAGTTTTTCATCACACATGCCACAGAAAAGGTGGAAATTACCCTTTACGTCTAAGCCTCAGATGGATATTGACATGTTGCTTATTATATTCTTTCCTTCTCTAAAAGCAGCTCTGTACAAAACTCTCTCAACCACTGGGGCAAGTTGGGCAGTGGCAGAATAACCAAGCTCCATTTGCAGCTTCTCCCATCTCTCTGTACTTGTGATAGGGATCTCATGCCCTGAAGTGCAGTTGCTCTGCATTGTGTTCAAACTGAGGTTCTATTGTAGCCTTTTGGGAAAAGGGAAAAGAAATATATGTTTGAGTAGTTGTAAATCCCACATACTTGTCTAAGGCCACTGGAATATGTGTGAGAAAGATGGGGATTGAACATTAGTTTTTAAGGTAGTGTCTTGTGACAGT
This sequence comes from Pitta sordida, assembly GCA_013390025.1. Taxonomy (NCBI): domain Eukaryota; kingdom Metazoa; phylum Chordata; class Aves; order Passeriformes; family Pittidae; genus Pitta; species Pitta sordida. The sequence goes on from WEKX01002036.1 coordinate 60,087, forward strand.
CCTCATGGTTGTGATTCAAAAGCACTTTCAATACTATCCCTATTATCTATTTATATTCACAATGATGACCTGTTATAGTCTTAATTATCATTAATGTAAATTTCTCCATGTTCTCAAACTCAGCATTGGTGTGAAAGTTGCAGAAGTCAACTGAAAGTGAAAATTAACTTGCATCTACATCTATTGAACCTGCTATTTTCCTTGCTAATAATTAAAAGCAATGCAGATGCAGCAGAAGAGAAGAAATAACTATTGCTTCAAATGGCATCTAACTGTGAGGAGCTGTCTAAAAATTTGCATTCTTTATTATCTTATTGCTTTTTAATAATTAAAAAAGTATCATAAGACTAGACTTGAGTTTAGATTATTTTTGTCCCCACTGAAAAAAAATCAAAATAATAAAGCATCAGTGAAGTCTACAGTTCTGAGCTTCCAAAGATAATTAAAATGCAGTTAATTGCCATTTTGGGGGGGTCTGTAGGTTTCTCTGAGTCATTCAAGTTGATTTTCATTAATTTTGCATAAGAACTGTTTTCATCTGTTCTGGCAATGGAGGGAATGAGGTGGAAAACCCATGCCATGACCAATTTTGCCTTTATGCTACTTCAATTTTTTTTTTTGCTAGACAGGGGGTCAAAAGAGAAGGAACTGGAGATATAAGTGACTCAAACATACAGCTCAATGTCCCATGGAGGCCACAATGAGACTGCCAGCTCCTGAGTTGGACAGAGGGTCAGGGGAATAGTAAGCAGACCTGGGAGCCTCCTTTGTGGGAGGTGGCCAAAAATATTTGTAGCTCAAGAGCTTGAACTCCTTACAAATAGGAAGATTGTCTGATCCACCTTCCTCTCACTCTGTGGTAGTTGGATGGGGACTCAGATGTCTGTTAGAAACTAGTATAGTGTTTCTGCAGTGCCGTCTTTGGCTAACACAGTTGGTTTTTTTCAAATGATGTGTGTCAAAAATCAAAAAAAGGACTTCTGAGTATTTTAGATTATGAGAAACTAAGTAACTAATTCTCCTGAACATTGTCACATTTAAAACATAACAGGACTTACCTGAGCTTGCTAGCCATTTGTTTGTTACGTAATACAGTTAGCCCTCTCCACTTCTCGCCTCCCAGATAGCTGCTTCACCTCTACGTGGCATGATTTTTCAGTGATTAAGGAGGCCCATTACGTGACTCTGCCTGAATGAACTGATAGCTATTAATATTCGAATTAGACAGTCATGAATACTCAAATCAACCCCCACGGCATGCCACACGGACCACGAGTGCACTGCTCTGCTCACACTCCACCCGCCCCTCTGTGCTCTAAGCCAGATAGCTGCATCAGTTTTGCCACTGCTGCACCTGTGCTGCACCTGGCCCATGCCATCCTGCTCCACTCAGAGAGAAGCGGCTGTCGCGGGTCCACTCTGAGCGGTATCCGGACCCCCCATCCCGCTCTGCTGGGAGCACAGCAGCTGTGGTAGGTCTGCTCCAAGCGGCGCCCAGCCTGCCCCACTTGGAGCAAAGAGACTGTGTGAAGTTATGAAAGATTTACACACTCTCAGGTTAGATGTAGCATCCAAGACTTTCTTGGGGTAGATGTCCACCCTGAGTATGGAGAGACCAGGTCTACCCACCCAGAGAGACTACAGGACAGCAGTGCAGGTGTGTCTCCCGCACCAGTGTCCCCAGCCGAGCAGAAAAGTGGTTTTTCCCAGCGTGGGGTGGCTGTGGGCACCAGGAAGCGCCAACACAAACACCAATACACAGCAGGGCAGTGCCGAAACAGCGCCGAAGTGCCAGGGGCTGGTGTGAGGGTGCAGGGAAAATTTGCATATTAATGAGCTGCCATTCTACGCAGATGGAGGGCTGCACGGTGGGGCACCAAGACCCACGGTACCACGGTATTGGAAGGCTGACTGTATTAGTAAAATTTTTTGCCAGTTTTTCAGTAAGTCAGATCCCTGTATATATATTGCTCTGCATCTAGATTCTTCAATTGTCTCTTCTTACGGTCACATTTTTTATCTGTAACTGGCCAGCAGGTCTGCACTCAAAAGATTTCTCTTCCAGCTGTCTTACAACAACTTTTCAATTATTTTCTCATTAATCCTTTTATCTCTTCCTAGTTTGTTTTTCATTTTCTGCTTTTCAATTTTCATCTCTTTTCCTGTCTATATCAAACCTCTTCTCTGCTTGATACAGTGAATTCCAATTCCTAAACAGAAAAGTGGCATCCATCTAAATTAAATTGGTGTGCAGAAAAAGAGTTAAATTGAATTAGTTTTAAAAACATAAACTAGTTTACATTTACAAGGGCAAGTTAAACTTAGATAAGCCTCGATAAAGCATTAACATGTAACATTATGCTCTCAGTTTAACTAGTCTGTCTGGAGGACTAGAGCAAGCCAATCCACTCCTCCTTTCTGCTTCCTAAAGTGGAGCAAAGGAATTAACCAGGGAAGTCCATTAACACACGACAATTAGTCAATTCAATACCTGCAGCTACCTCTTGCTCATATACAGGTCAGAAAAATCCTGGTAAAAATGTCTCTGCCACCTTTGCCAGCAGAGTTTTGGTGAAAATAAATTGCTTAGTAACACTGGTCTTCATTTAAATAATAATGCACACTGCCTTTATTGTAATGTTGCGCTCTGAAGATGCTATGTGCAGTCTGGCAGATTTGAAACTCTCCTTTACTTTCATTGAACTAAACTACAAGCAATTACAGCCAGCATTGTTTTCAATAGAACTGGTGGGGAACTTTCCAGCAGAATATGTTTTCCCTTAGAAAATTCTAGCCTCTCAAAATGTTTCATAAATTTGGACTTTGATGGTAGGGATTCTCCCTGGGCCAGGGGGACTTTCTTTTTTCCCTGTGGAGAGAGGAGGGCATTGGGAAAGCATGAGGGACCTTTACCCCAACAGTTAAAGCACTCAAGAGTTAAGACCATCTCTTTCACTTCCCATGTGAATGCTCTGTAACTAGACTATGCACTGTCCCAGGGTAAATTTCATTTTTCTGTGTTCTCATACAGAAGTGTTTTGGAAAGGAGGAAAAAATCTTGATGCCAGCCCTAGAGAAATACTTTGTATTATTCTGTGAGAGAACTTAAATCTGGGTCTGAGAGATCCCTTGTGAGTGTCTTCAGTAGCAAGCAACTGTCAATCTTTCCCTCTTGTCAAATGAATATTTAAATATGTATTAAAAATAGAGTAGCTCCACCAGGAGAGCTGAAGAGAGAGTGATATCTGCTGCTACTACTGAAGCATTGTGAAGACCTTTATTGTTAGTTTGCTGCATGATGTTATGAGATCCTAGCTGTTACGGGATGATGACATAGCAGCATTTACTAGGAGAGCTTTTTGAATCTATATTTTTTTCTTTGCTGTGAGATTGCAACTTTTGGATATAGATCTTGCTGTGATCATTAGCCTTGTTCTTGACCACAAATTTTTGACCTATAAGGGTCAATGAGCTTGAAGAGTAATACTCCTGTGTGGTATCTGTATGATCATCTCCCCTATGAAGCAATGCTCCTTTCTGTACTGCATGCAGAAAAAAGTATCCAGTGACACTTAAGATGCTGATTCTGATGAGGGTTAAGGAAGTATCTTCTCCAGTCACTGCCTCAAATGGACCCTACTCAACACCCTACTTAGGAGACTGAAGCCAGACTTGCAGCCCCCAGGTCTGTTGTTTCTTTTCTCTAGTACACATGCATACACAAATCATCTAGAGTCTGAGCCACACAGCAAGGTTCACCTCTTTTCCCATGCTTGTTGTAGGCTACAATAGCATGAGAAGGATCGGTGTTGCAAGAGAGGGAAAAGTTCATTGTGTATCCTTCAGTAATTAGCTCCAGGTCTGGCAGGGACACTTAACTGCCACCTTGGTCTTCACATATAAATGATTTTCAATTTATGGTTGAAGCACCAGGTCTGGACACCATTTTAATGCATTTTGAATCTGAGTAAGTAAGGATTTAGTTGTCAATATAAGTTCTGTAGCAAAATCTGAGTTGATAGGAAGGTCAACTGACAAGACTCACCTGGATAAGGAGGGCAACATCATCACTAGGGATGAGGAAAAGGCAGAGATACTTAATGATTTTTTTGCCTCTGTCTTCAATAGTACAGACAGCTGCTTACATAATAAAAGGTCTCTTCAAGGGTCTCTTGATACAGTCAATAGAGTCGATAGTGATGAGGAATGGTTGAACTCCTCTTTACTACAGGAGGAAGATGTAAGGGACATACTAGTACATCTAGACCCTCACAAGTCCATGGGACCTGATGGGTTACATCCTAGAGTGTTGAGAGAGCTGGCAGATGAGCTTGCTAAGCCTCTCTCAATCATCTATCAGAGGTCTTGGCTTACTGGGGAGGTCCCAAAAGANTGAGGGGAGACCTTATCGCTCTCTACAACTACATGAAGGGAAGTTGTAGTCAGCTGGGTGTCAGTCTCTTCTCTCTGGCTACCAGTGATAGAACAAGAGGACACAGTCTTAAACTGCGTCAGGGAAGATTTAGACTTGACATTAGGCGGAACTTTTTCACAGAGAGGGTGATCTCTCAGTGGAATGGGCTGCCCAGGGAGGTGGTGGAGTCGCCGTCCCTGGAGGTTTTTAAGAAAAGGTTGGATGAAGTTCTTGGTGACATGACCTAGATATTAGGGTAGGATGAGGTGTTGGTAGTAGGATGGCAACAGGTCAGGTTAGGTAACAGGTTAGATTAGATTAGGTAACGGGTGATAGGTTGGACTTGATGATCTCTATGGTCTTTTCCAACCTTACTGATTCTGTGATTCTGTGATTCTGTAATGTCCAGGATTCTACATTAATGTGTAAGCCACCTGCTTCCCCCTTGTAATTTTAATATATTTGCATTCAATTACTTTTCCTCCAGCTGTTTGCCCTCAAAAATGAATAGCTGATTTTAAATATTTCCAAACATGTATTTTATCTTTTTAACATGTTTTGGCAGTCTGTGCCTCTACACTGCTGTCACAGGCATCTATTCTCACCACTGTCCAAGCAGTCAGCCAGGCCAAGGATCTCTCAAAATGGCTTTATTTTATTCCTATAAAAACTTTCCGAAATCCCAATATGCCCTAGTGCCTTCTCCCTGCTTCCTTTACAGGACCCTGCTCCTGTCCTTTGTCTCTCCTCCCTCTGTGCTGGATCCTTATAAAGGAGGATTCTTCCCTTCTTAACTGGGAATCAGGGCTCTCAGTAACCTCCAGTAACACAACTGTTCCCTTGGCTCATCTTAGGAAACCACCTGCTTTTTTGTCTTGCCAGTTATAAAATTTTCTCCAGGTATTCTTAAGTTATTCTTTTTATTTAAACTGACTTGCTGAGTTGCCATTTCATCTTGAGCACACTGTGCTGACAGTTTGTGGTTTTCTGGGACTCATTTAACTTGACGACTCACAGACCACAAAGGCTTTTGGACTCTTCAGCTCCTTCATTTTCAAAGCCTCCTACAGAAATGGGGAATCTTAGCATAAGTATGTCCAGAAGGCAGGACATTTTGTTTCATTGATTTTCACGGTGGTGGGAGGAGGCAAATTCACAGTGCAGTATGGCAAGGGTTGGAGCTCCCAGAAATGGAGACTAAATGTTCAGCATGTTCAGTTGCTGTTGTTCAAATGTAGATCTTTTACAGCCTCTCACATAATCCAACCTGAATGCTCTGTCACAGGAATAAACACTCAAAATACTCCACCTTCTCACTCTTACATTATTACTCCATGTAGGCAATAGTCTGTCTTTAAGCAGGGGTAATGGAAGCAAAGGGGGGAGAGGAAGCACATGAACAGAAGACATGGAAACACTATTGATACAAGTAAAACAATGAATTTTGTCTTGATCTCTGCAGAATAAAATGTGTGAAATCCAGCCAAACCAATCTATCTCAGCCTGGCACAGCCACACGAGGAATGTTTCCCTCTGTCTTGTTGAAATGCATTAAAACATCTGAAACAAGAAAATTTAGCCAAAAGTACAAGGAAGACTAATAATAACTGGTCACCACTGTACCTTCTCCTATAAAAGAGAATATATTAAATTACTGTACTTTGGGATACGAGCCCAGTGTAAGAAGTCTACAATATATTTCAGTATTATTGAAGTATTTTCTGTGATCCCAAAGTGTGTCACATAACTTGCAGCATACAATGCTTGTTATATGGATTATCATCCAGTGTAGTTTTATCTTCTTACAGCAGTGCCAAACCAGTATAGACACAATTGCTGAATCTAATAGGAAACAGCAGACTAACTTGCTTTGCAATTTAGAGAATTGGTGCAGTGGGTAAACTCATGTCCTGCAGTAGTATTGCATACACAATAAGATATCCCTTTATTTTTACCATTACAGACCTTGGAAAATATCACATTCCAAGGTACTTTCAAGAAGACCCTTAAACCTGCTGGACCCTCACAACCATCCTGCTAAGGCTTACTTACCCAAGAGGGGAATGGCATATTATGGAAGAGAGTTTTGAAAGAGCAAAAGGGATGTACTCTCCTGTAAATGGGAAATAATACAAAGATTAAAAAGAAAAATAGCGGGAAAGGATGTACAGGACAGATTGGGTTGTTTATTTAAATAATCTGGTTTTTTTATATCTGATCTTTCAATTAGCCTAGCAATAAAGTGTTGATGCCCTGTTTTCAAGGTTGACTCTGAAGAGCAGTGGCACCATGGGGCACAAGGTGCTGTGCTGGTCTATGGCTTTGAGGTTCCCCAATCCCATCAGGCCGTAGGCCTCCAAAATCACTGGGCATTTGGTTTACCTTTGCATCACACTCAGGGCATATCATGGAGGAATCTGCTTCCTTCACGGTGCGGATGCAGATGTAGATGTGTCATCCCTGGCATGGCTCCCTGGTGAAACAACTGTCTCAAGGAGGGCAGGTGGCACTGTGGTCTGGCCTGATTCATCACCCTATTGCAGCCCTCCCTGGTGTTTGCCCAGCTTCTGTATTCATTATAGTCCTTAGCCTTTTTCTGGGACTGCAGTGCATTTTTGGGAAAGCATGTTGTACCCTCACAAGTGATACATGAAGGTATTTATGCCAAACATCTCTCTCTCTCAGCAGTTGGTATGTTTGCTGGCTTTACTGGGCTGTTTACTGATCTTAAACCATGAATGGTGTTGTAGACACACAGCGCTGTGACATGTGACAGTTCTTACCCAGTTGTGTTGTGTATGTGATGTGAATTTCACATAAGAAAATGCAACAAACTCAGTCAGGTTGTTCTGTCCTTCTCAGTATATTGACTTAGGAGAATATTTAAAACTCCCAGAAGACAGTTACATGACTGTAAAGGGACTGTTAGAACTGATGTTAAAGAACTAAGAAGAAACACAAGATAAGGGGTAGTCTGAAACTTAACAATTCAATAGCAATCTCTTCTAGCCCTGCTGTAGGGTTTTCCATTAAATCTGAGCTATGTAATTACGTATATCTAATATTGTCCTCTATAGCATTGAAGTTGCATTTGATTATGGTGGACATATAATATCATTCTGACCTAGACACCAAAAAATAGAGAATACATAAAAGACTCTGAGATATCACTTCCACGCTGAAATTCTTTCTTATTTTATATAACTACTAAACCCCATATTTATTTTAAAAAACATATGTCTATACCAAATTATATAACAAATTGTCTATCTCTGCAAAATTGTCTATAGGTGCAAAATAACCAGTCTGGTGTGAGAGAGGTTTCTTTATCCTTCTAATGACAAATAAGGGGCATGGCTGCATAAGACACTGCAAGTTTTCCTTGAAAATTATACTAACTAAAGTGAGTCTTAGCACATGCATAACTGTGTTGATCCCATGTCATTCCTAGGGCACGATGAGCAGAATGACCTGGGATAGATGTAGTATATGATTGGGATGTTTGTCATCAAGTACAAGCTAAGACATCTGGCAGTTTAGGCTAAGTCCTCTGAGTTTTCTTCTGTGACCAGAGGCTGCTTGAGCCGATATATAAGAGAAATAACTTTACAAAGTTCTGCAGTAAGAGCAGTGTGGATAAATCCCCTCCTCAGACGAAACCCAGGTTATATAAACTTGAATCAGTTTACAGGATACATTGCCTACACCCTAGACTCCCATCCAGAATTCTGCTTCTTTGTCGACAGAGCCACATTTATTTGTATGGTCCCTTAAAATGAGAGGTCTGTTGTGTAAGGTTTTACTTAGTTACCTTCATTTCTCAGAAATTCCCAGTCCAGGGCTGTTTTGCCACTTTTGTTCTATGGATAGCCACAACTTTGTTCTTCCAGGGGATTTTGATCAAACATAAATCCAAGGAATAGTCTCTGAGTGCAGCCTGGTTCTTACCAAAGGATTGCTGGAGAACTTCACTTTACAACTCCTTCTCTTGTTTTGCTGCTTTCAAGATGCTGAATCACAAAATGTTGCTTTGCTTAGGGGCACCGCTGTAGCACCAGGCAGATTTGAATAGTGAATCTCAATACTTAAGCACAATGATGCACAAATAGAAAATCACATCAGAGAGGAGCTTTAAAGTTACATACCCTAATCTCTGCTTCCTGATTTGATGCAAACCACAGGAATAAGGACACCACTTGTAATTTAATTTCTTGCCTGACTGGATCCCTTATTGCATTTTCTTGTATTTAGGTATAGTGATCCCTTGCTACTTTGCACTTCATTATTCGCAGTTTCAACACATCCCTGTTTTTCTTCCCCCACTTTATCAGATTGTCCTAGAACAATACATTCCAGGGAAGTTGGGAACCTTTCTGAAGTGGAAAGGAAAAAACCCCTTCTAATCTACTTTACTGTACCATTTGAATCAAAGGGGCTTTTGGTCAAAAAATATAGAAAAAGGAAGCAACAATTATTTACATTTACAGTTAGCCCTCAAATTTCACGGTACCGCGGGTCTGGTCCTCCCCTCTACAAAGCCCTCCATCCGCATTGATAGGCATCTCATTAATATGCAAATTTTTCCCCATAGCCCTGCTCCCACAGCTCCAGAGCAGCTGCAGGACATTCCCAGAAGTTCCTTGTGTGATGTGAGCGGTCAGGGGAGTGAAGGGGCTCTCCTCTGCCTCATCTGCACCTGGGAAGTCCCTAGGAATCATGGCATAGGAGTCCCTGAGTTCCTGCCACTCCTGCAGTCAGTCCTGGGCTTCAGCTGCCTCCGCTGTGGCAGCTGCAGCAGGTAGAGGAGGCACTGTGGGGCTGTATGTACATCTGACCCCTCCCCACTGTGTTTCCTCCTGCAGGACATGCGTGGCATGTTGCAGCAGTGGCTGGGATTGGCGGTGCAGAGCTCTGCTGGCCCACCAGCGCTGGCAAAGCTCCCACTGCTGGCCCAGTGGCGTGTTACAATGCCGACCGCATTCAGAAGAAAATAAAAATTGGTTCAAACCCGGAAACCCTGAACATTTTTTTCTTCTTATCTGGAGTTGCATGGTGGCTCCACTCTGCGGCTGGGCTGTACTTGTACTTCTGAGCCCTCCTGGTGTGTTCCCCCCTGCGGGACACACGTGGCAGGGTGCAGCGGCAACTGGGGCAAGCAATGTAGAGCTCTGCCGGCATTGGGACATGTGAGTGCAGGAGCACCAGTGGCAGCCTCATCACCATAGTGACGCTGCCAATGGTGCACTGGCAGAGCAGCATCCTGGTGCTGGGGAGAGGTGCTGAGCACATGTTGCATTCTCCAGGAATTTTGCGGGCTCTGGGATGCACCGTGCAGGGGCCAGACTCGCAGAATTTAAACCCACCTTTAACTCCAGCACTAAACTCATTTAGATAGAGTCAGGCCTCAAGTGAACAAACTTTTTCCAGAAATTGAGTTTAAAAAGCAAACTTCAAACTCCTGCTTTCATGAAAACCGAGCAAACGGACAAAACAAAATCTCTGCTAATAAAAAGAAAAGATTTATAGAAAAGCCCAGGTGACAAAATAGGCAATTAAGGTGGAATGAGTGTGGCAAATTGGGCATACAGGGCATTGCATGTATTCATGCTATGGATATTTATTGTTCTGCATAGTTCTGTATATGTTAATATGTTCTGTATATGTACTGTTCTCTATAGTGTTTAAGAGGATTAAAAATGGTTTTTGAGTATTGTAAAGATTACTAAAAGTTCTGTGGAAGCTCTGTACATACTTTTGTGCACACCTTGGCCAATTTGCATCTGTAAAAGACACACACATTCCAGCTCAACTGCCTATTTTGTCACCTTGGCTTTTCCACAAAGCATTGTTACTTCCAGCAGGAGGTTTGTTTTGTTGGGGAATTTGAAGTTGGTTTTTTTAGCTCGATGTCTGGAAAAGTTTGTTCACTTCAGGGTCAGGCTTACCTAAAGTCCCCAACAGCACAGCTCTGCTGGGCAGGCATCTAAGAACCTTGCTTGCACTGTGTGTTCCACCCCATGGCTGCCCCACTGCCAGGCCTGTTGGACACAGCGGGGTGGGGTGTACAGCCCTGGGGCCGCAGGAGGCATCAGCCCGAGATGGGTGGGGGACCCGTGGCGGCTTCAGAAGAGAAGCACAACTGCAGCTCCTTGGGGGTCCCACCTGCCCCGTCCCTCCCCCAGCAGCACATCTTGGAGACTGAGAAGGGTGGCAGAGCCCANGGCGGCAGTTCATGCAGGTGCACTTGCTAATGCCCCGCAAAACGGACCTCCCCAATCGCGGAAAAATCAGACCACGATGAGCTGAATCGGTAAACGAGGAACCGCAAAGTAGAGAAGGTTGATTGTATATATAGAGAGAGAAGAAAAAAAAGAATAAACTAACACAATGGTAACAAGGGGAAAAGGAAAACAAAAAAGAAAACAACAACAACAAAAAAACCACTCAAAAAACCCCCCATCAAGGGCCATTAGCTCTCCAGCCAAAAGACAAAAGGAGTCCTCCACCTCCACCGGGACAACTCTTGTTGAGGNAAGGCAGGTGGCCAGCCCTGGGAGGAAACATGCCAAGAACACGCTGGGGATGGCTGAGAAGTACACAAACCGCCCCGGCGGGAACTCGGTGTGGTGGCAGTGTGCGTGTCCGCTGCGTTCCACGCTGCAACAGGTGCTGGCAGAGCAGTGCACTGACGGNACAGCATGTTTCTAGACCTGACTCCTGCTATATTCAAGGCTTTACTGTACTTGTATACATTATTTATATCCAGTTAGGGTGCTACAAAAGTACACCAGCTCAACAGTGAGTGATAGGAACCACTGCGTTCACCTGTAAGGATAAGCAAGTGGTGTTTATCTGCTAAGTACCATAATCTCCTGTTGTTTTGCTTAGAATTGTCTCTGTGAGAAAAATAAGGAACAAAGATTCACTTTTTAAGAGTGTGAGAAATAAAGTGGTTTTGAAGGTTGCATCCAGGTAAGCAGTTAAAGAAATAAAGGTATTTCTTTATATTACATATAGAAGCCAGATTCCAACTCTCATAAGCACGCATTTAGGGGGAAAAAAAACCCCCTCTGAACCTCTGTTTGTGGAGGACTGGTCCGCAATATAATTTTAAGATGCATAACAACCATTTATTTATTTAACTCAGCATTTTAAAATTAAAATTAAATAAAAAGCTAAAATACAAGTCTCCTAGAAGTTACTTTTTTAAGTAACTTTTTTAAGTAACATTTTTTAAGTCAATAATGCGTTTTACCTCCTTCCTATTCTCAAAGGTGTGATGTTTCACCTTCCCTCAGCAGAAGCAAACAGAGCTGTGACATTTCACAAATACATGATAATTCACGTACAAATACCTGATAGAGTAAACATGCAGGATATTCTGCAAACATTCACTTTACAGGGGGCTCTAAGCCACTTAGTGATTTCATACATCTTTGAGCTAATTTAGACCTAAACAAAAATTAGGGCACTGAAGGATATCATGTGAATCTCTGATACTCTTTATATAAACACATATTATATATGTCTATATACAGTTAACACAGGAGTTTATTTTCCTCAAATTAAGACATCATAAAAATATTTTTGATTCATCCCAGCAATTCAGTGCAAAGTTACAAATGTGAAATTAAGAACTACTGCTAATTTATTTAATATTTTTCCATGCTTAGGGAAAGAAAATAGTCTAGGATGTTTCCTCTTTCACTGATGCAAAAGGCATTTTGCATTCTGGCTTGTCCACCAAGCTTATCCCTACTCTCCTCTTTGCTCAGGGATGCCTAATAAAACAAAACACTGCAAGGCAAAATGCAGATTCTGAAATTACATGTGGAAAAAGCATATGATTTTTAGCAAGAACCTGTAACTAATTGAATCTTACCTCCAGAGAGAGAAGATGGTCTGCCTCTGTTAAGGGAATGCAGGCATGTACGATTTTCCAATCTCTTAGAAATTAAATAAGTGTTTTATCCTGATTATACAGTGTTAGACTCAGCACTATATTCCTCTATCTTTCACAGGAAAAAGATCTTCAAATCTCTTGGTAGATGACACTAACACATATGTTTTATTTGCTGCGGAAAGAGGCTCTCACACTGCTCTCTCAGTCAGTCAGTAATGTGTTTCAAAACAAATTTGTTGGGATGATGCCTACTGTCACCAAGGCACAAAGACCTGACTATCCTGATTTAAACCATGACTGTAATTTGGGAATGCTCCCCTCACCTCTTCCCTGTCCTAAGGAAGGATTTGGAAAAATTTCTCACCAGCTTACCTAATAGCTTGGGTTAGCTTCCCCCAACCCCCCTCCCATTTTTGCTCCCAGAGCTGGGTGTATTTTTGACAATAAGAATTTTACTAAACTTTGGAAACAAAAATCAAGCTATTTCAATTTGCATATGCCTCAACAGTGTGAACTACCGCCCAACTGCACTAGACTTTGTGAGGCTACAGCCTGCACACCTTTGTTTTTGACAGTCAGCACACTAACCAGGCATCTGAAGAAGCCTGTTTTAAAAAAAAAATACCTTCAAATGTAGATACATTATTTTACAAATACATGTATATGGATATGTTGGATATGGCAAACCAGAGGCTAACTTCTGGTGCACTACTCAGTCCAAAATCTGGATGTAGTCTTTGCTAAATGCCTGTCTCACAGATGTGTGTAATGCAACTTGTTCTCATATTTTTGTCCTTGGTGATTTAAGAGTTTGTAAAAGGAAGAATGAGGAATTTCAAAATCACCATCTTTGCTTTCTACTTGACTTTGAATTATTTTTTTTTTAGCTAATATGGTTTGATGTTTTTTTTCACCTGTCTTCTGATACTGTTTTTCATCTCTCCTAAACAAAGAGAACCACACACTTAATAAAGAGATCTGATCCAATTCCCCTCTTTTCACCCTGTTCTTAACTCTGTGTCCCAAGGACTCTGAATGGGCAAATTCATCATTGTCATATCTTTGTTTAGGGTTTCCAAGCCAAGGTGTGCTTATCTTCAGACCAGACTCCACAGAAATGACATGCACTGTCAAAGAGTCACTAACATGACATTATGCTCTCTGCTATGCCAGAGGACTCCAAGAAACCACTTAAAGTATGGGTTGAAAAAGAAAGTATGTTGTAACGATAGATCTGCCTCCACATTAAAGCTGTTAAAGACTATTTAATATTGAAATAACAAGTCAGCTAATTCTTCAGAGCATATATGTGCTCTGGCATTCAGCCTCCTACACCCAACAAGCCTAGGTTAAAATCATCACTGTAAACAGCAAACAATTGTGCAGGCTTAAAGCAATCATGCAATTTGTCAGTTTAAAGCCCACTTGAAAACTAGAAGCTCCAGGTTTCTTGTTACTGCATTAGACAATTTCTATCTTACTGCTTCAGTTTATCTTTTCTAACACTATTTCCCCTTCTCTGCTCTCTGGTTCTTCTTTTTGTGGGGGGAAAAAGAAAAAAAAGAAAATTAATTGCTGTCTGCTGCATTCCTTGAGCCAGATCTCAAGGTCAGACAAACATTAATGTCAGCACCAGAGAAGATGTCCCTGATGCCACTGGCTTGGGGAACAGGGGCAAGAGCTGTCCCTTTCAGCAACAAATCATTACATTAGCTCTGATGTGTTGCTGCACCACAGCCAGAGATGTCTAAACTATTCTTAAACTCCAGCAAAACAAGAGCTGATCTGAATCTAGCAACTCCTCACTAGTAGATGGTTTGCTGGTGTTTGCAGCTGCAGTCTGATCAGCACCAGGGAATCACAGTTTCCACCTTCTAGTTAGGGTATCCTCCTCCTCTTTGACCAACACTATTAATCCTTCCTCATCCTATAGTGTATTAAAGCAAGGAATGTTTGTTCTTTCTTACTTAAAGTTCTTGTTAGTCTTCCGCTCTACTCCAATGTATTCTTTTTTTTAATATACTAGTATTTTCTTCTGGACATATCTTTTCCTAACACAAGCTGAATCTTCAGATAGTTCAATTTAGCCTGCTTTAGCTGGCTTGCAAGCTTTGTATTCCCAGAGAAAGGATTGTCCAGGAACTGGGGCTTACCCCACAGTTCCCATTTTTTGCATCCCAAAGAACCCCAAACAAGTTAACTAACCAGAGAGACAGCTGCAGCATACCCAAAAACAAATTAATTAAAAAAAAAAAAAAAAGCAAATCCCAGAGTTTGCATAAACCCCCACACAGAGATTATCTACCTTGAGCAGACTGACAAGGTGACATGCTTGAAAGCGTCGCCACAGCAGCGCAGTGCCCAGTGAGTAGATGAGGCATGTGGGTGGTGTTAACCCTGCTGAGCCACGGGCTCTCGGCAACAAGAAATGTTTCTATAAGTACATCAACAGTAAAAAGAGAGCCTGCAACAATCTTCACTCCTTATTGGATGCAAAAGGGAACACAGTAAGTAGCGATGAGGAAAGGGCAGAAATACTTAATACCTTCTTTGTTTTTAGCAGTAAGACAGACTGCAAGCAGGACAACTGGACTAGTGGGCTGACGGAAGGAGTCGGGGTGCAATATAACCCGCTTGTAAACCAGGGGAAGGTAGTCAGAGATTTGCTGAGTGGCTTGGACCCTCATAAGTCCATGGGAACAGATGGGATCCATCCGAGGGTGATGAAAGAACTAGCAGATGAACTCATCAAGCCACTCTCCATAATTTACCAACAGTCCTGGCTTACTGGTGATGTACCAGAAGACTGGAAATTGGCCAATGTGACACCCATCCACAAGAAGGGCAAGAAAGATGATTCGACTAATTACAGACCTGTCAGCCTGTCCTCAGTCCCAGGCAAAGTCATGGAACAGATAGTCCTGTGTGCTATTACTCAGCAACTGCAAAACGACCATGACATTAGAACTAGTCAGCAAGAATTTCGGAGAGGCAGGTCTTGTCTGATGAACCTGATCACCTTTTATGATCTGGTGACTCACCTGGTTGACACTAAAAAGGACGTGGAAGTTGTGTACTTGGACCTTAGCAAAGCCTTTGACACGGTTTCCCACGGTAAGCTTCAAGAGAAACTCTCAGAGCATGGACTGGATAGAAGCATTTTATGTTGGGTTAGGAACTGGTTGGATGGATGAGCTCAGAGAGTGTTGGTGAATGGTGCCACATCCAGCTGGCAGCCAGTCAGTAGTGGAGTCCCACAGGGTCAGTGTTAGGCCTGTTACTGTTGAATATGATGATACGGATGAGGGAATTGAGTCCATCATCAGCAAGTTTGCAGATGATACCAAGCTGGGGGCAAATGTTGAACTGCCAGAGGGTAGAAGGGCCCTTCAAAGGGACCTTAATAGACTAGAGAGATGGGCAGATTCTAATTGTATGAGTTTTAACAAGTCCAAATGCCAGGTTCTTCACTTTGGACATAACAATCCCATGCATAGCTATCGGCTGGGGGACAAGTGGCTGGAGAGTGGTGAGGTGGAGAGGGATTTAGGAGTAATGGTTGACAGAAAACTTAATATGAGTCAACAGTGTGCCCAGGTGGCTAGGAGGGCCAATGGCATCCTGGCCTGGATTAGGAACAGTGTGGTCGGTTGGACTAGGGAAGTTATCCTTCCCCTGTACTTGGTGCTGCTCAGACCACATCTTGAGTACTGTGTCCAGTTCTAGGCTCCCCAGTTTAAGAAGGATGTTGAACTGCTTGAGCGGGACCAGAGAAGGGCAACAAGGATGATGAAAGGACTGGAGAACAAGCCCTATGGGGAGTGATTGAAGGAACTCGGACTGTTCAGCCTGGAGAAGAGGAGGTTCAGAGGTGACCTAATTGCTGTTTGCAACTACCTGAGGGGAGGTTGCAGCCAGGTGGGTGTGAATCTCTTCTCTCAGGCTGATGACACCAGAACAAGAGGACATGGCCTTAAGCTACGCCAGGGGTGGTTTAGACTGAATGTTAGGACGAGGTTTTTCACAGAGACAGTGATCTCTCATTGGAATGGTGTGCTCAGGGAGGTGGTGTAGTCGCCCTGGAGATGTTTAAGAGAAGACTCGATGAGGTGCTCAGTGACATGGTCTAGTAGTTGGTGGGAGGCTTGGATGGATGGAGCGTGGTGCCCATGGCTCCACGCTTTTGGGCCTGATCCCTGGGGGGGTGTTCGCTTGGGAGTTGGACTGGATGATCCTGAGGGTCCCTTCCAACTCAGAATAACCTGTTAGCCTGTGAACCTGTGCCTTAGCTGTCAGATTAATTCTGTGGGTAGTTGTGGGCAATCCAGTAGCTCCCAGCTGGTCCTCAGGAGCTCATGTGTGTGCAGTGTGAGCTCGTGGAGGTGTAGTAGGAGATTGCGGGGGTCTATAGTGGGCATGTGTGGGCAGTGGGAGCACATCTGTCTGGGCAGTACAGACTCCTGTGGAGTACAAAGTATGGCCCTAGGCATTCTTTGTTCCTGGTCAGTGAGCAGTTCTTACTTCCTTACTTTCCATATCATCTGAAATATAAGGTTTCGTGTTACAAAAGTTATCTCAAAATTCTCTCCTACCACCATGCTGAAGAGCCAAGAGATTTGCTTGTGGCTGGCTTGGGCTATCATAGTCTGCAAATCCACAAATGTTTTAAGCTTCCCTAAGCCAGAAGTTACTCCCAAAGCTTTCCTTTGCCCCATGCCATCACTTCACTTGTGCAGGGACAAGAATCTGAACAACCATGCTGTGAACTTGAACTAGGAATCCATAGGGGGGTTTTTTTTCCATTTCTTTTTCTGGCATAGTTGTGACCCAGGTTACTTGTCCCTGTCATCCTCTGCCAGCTGATTGAACAATTGCACCAAGGGTTGTGCTGACATAGAGGGGAGGTGGAGCAGCAGTGGGGAGCAGCCAGAGAGAGCCAGAGTGCTCCTCCAGGCACATAGCTGGCTCCTGCTTCCCTGGGGTGACCTGAAGCACACAGCCTTTGCTCTGTCTTCACCATGCAGCTCAGTACCAGCTCTTTCTGGGCATTCTTGAGAGACTATGATCTCCTTTGTGACTTTGACCCTTCTGTCCTCTTTGGCAGATGCTCACCACTTGACAGAGAGGATGTGGAGTAAAATCCCTCCTGTTCCTCGATCTTCAGAAGATAATAATTCTCAACGGTGAATGACCCTATAACCTCCCTCCTATTTCTACTTCATGCCACAGATCTTAATGATTTCTTTCTCTCCAAATCCTGCCTCTGTGCCATTGATTACCTTAATTAATTTTAAACACTGAGCAGTTATTTCCAGCCATCACTTAGGCTGGACTTCAGGACTTGTGTTTTAAAAATGAATTTGTACGGAAAACCTGTCTATCTTACCAACTTCATCTATTGGCTTAGAAATCTTCTATCAGATTCTGGTTCATACAAAAGGTATTGAAAATTCAGCACCTCATCCTACAGGGAAAGGACATGGCCTTCCTTGCTTTTATGTAGATACCTTTTGATCTAGTCATGACAACCTTACATAAAAACTGACCTTTCAAGGACATAAACATCTCAAGAGGAACATGGTTCTCCCTAGGAAGGTGCTAGAATTGGAGAGGCAAGAGGATTTGGGATGAGTTGAACACAGAATCACAGAATCACAGAATCAGTAAGGTTGGAAAAGACCTTAGAGATCATCGAGTCCAACCTATCACCTATTACCTAACCTAGCCAAACCTGTTACCTAACCTGTTGCCATCCCGCTACCAACACTCCACTAATCTGGTTATACACACAAAGTGTGCTTACTTCCCCAGTCACCTTGTAGACTCCTAGAGGGCTGAGGAGGTGAAAAGCAGCCTAGAAAGTTTGTGGTGTTGCTGACCTGTCCCTTGGAAGTGTAGAGGGCAATTACAAGTTCACAGGTTCACAGGATATTCAGAGTTGGAAGGGACCCACAAGGATCATCTAGTCCAACTC
>WEKX01002036.1:78760-122901 GCA_013390025.1 Pitta sordida
AATGCTCCTATCCAATCCATGCTCTAAGAGTTTCTTCTGAATAGTCTGAGTGCTGGAGCAGGAACTGCTCTTGAATGTGTGGCAGTGTGCCAAGGGCACATGGTGCAAGGCTTGCTCTTTCCTATATTAAAGCTAGGGGTTATACATAAGATGTTAAAAATGAGCAGTTGATTCAGGGCTATTATTCCAAGTATCACCATGATGCCATCATCACTTCTTTTGAATTTTTTCTCCAAATTGTCTTCTCCCTAATCTTACTGATGGTAATTTTTTTGTCATATGAGATTATATAAAATCTAGGGCTGTTCTGTTCTGTATTTTTTTGACAGAGGGAAGGTGAAAGATTTTCTTACAGCTTGGACAACATCTAGTGAGGAGGACCTCTGACTGTGGCTTCAAATGATATGTAACAGAGGGTACTAAACTTTCGTTATCTTGGACGCCAGACAGATGCATTCAGTTTGTGTCTGTTTGGGGTGTCTGATTGAGCAGAGACAGTAATTTCAGAGCAGAAGGTGAATGTTTCTAGTTTCACAGCTGTTCAGATATAAAACATTGCAGATAGCAATTTACACTTTCCTATAATCCTGACACAGCTGTTTGTCTCCTAAGATGATTCATTTACGCTTAAGAGAAAAAATAGTGGCAAGAGCGGCTCTTTCCTCAGATCCTTTATATGTATTCCTTACTGCAAATTTCAACAGGCTTATTACCTATCTTGTTCTAAATTACTAGCTAGAAGCATTCTTCTGCTTCAAAGAACATAAAGTAAAGCAATTAATCCACTTCTTTCAGGAGACCTCTGCACTGCCACCCTGCTTCCTCTGCCAGACTCCCTGTTACTGCACTCAGGGGTTTGTTATAAAGAAATTCAGACACTTTCATGATGGTATGGCAGCTCTTTGTTCAAATGCACAGAAGATCCATACTGCCTCAGGGTTCAGGATACAAATAATCACTCAGCAGGAATTACCCTGGAGAAGACAGCCCCCAAAATGACTCATTAATCCTCATATTGTAAAGACAAGCAGGCTATCTAATTTTTTGATGTGAAGTGCCATTTACTGCCTGCAAGGCTGGGAGGAAGAAGCAGGGATACATAGTCATTATTGAAAATAGAAGAAAAAAAGAAAGGCATAGAGAACTGTACACTAATTCTAAATTTCAATATAAATCTAAATCCATTTCTACTGAAGCATGAAACTTGAGATTTAGAGCTAATTTCTGTAGTTCATATGGTGTATATCACCATGTGGGAATCACTCTTTACCAAATTGGGGATTTACCAATGGGGGAATTACTCTTGACCAAAAGGCAGACCACTGCTCCGGTGGAACTTGGCAGCATATTAACAACAATGTCCTCCAGAATGGAAATCTGGCAGAGCATTTGAGGGCTTGCATACTTTATTACAATGTTTGATTTTGGCTGAGTAGAAAAATTGCAGTCACAGTAAGAGAAGAGTTTGCTGTATTTTGAACATATTTTGAGCCACTTTGAACTGTTTGAGGAAGGAGGCTTTCTACTTCCTTTCACTTAGGAGAATTTCAGAGTACAACCTACAAATGCCCAAAACCAAGAGAGCAAAATGCTCTGAACTCACTCCTAGGAATACATCTGAATAAGTAGATGTACAGAGTGGGTGCAACTAAGCCGTAAGTGACAGCCAACTGCAGCAGCTGAGGGATGGATGATGACTGGCAAAACTTCTGACTGAGAAAGACCCAAGTCCTAAGCAGTGCTCTGAAACAAATCTTCCATCTTTTCCAGGGTCCCTGAGCAAGGCTCACTGTGACTGTGTGTCCTCTATTGTGCATACAGTACTACATGTATGTAAAATACATTTAGAAGTGGATTTTTCTCTCAGATATTCAACTATGTGTTGCTACTTGTTTTGTAAAACTAGCTCGTGTGACCGAACAATCAAAAAACTGGAAGTCCATAGAAATGTTAGATATTCTGTTTAATCAGCAGCTTAATAATTCCTGTAACTTTAATAAGGTGTAAGAGAGAGCACGGTAGCTAAGTTCCTAATCATGATCATTTTTCAATTTTCAAATCTCAGAGATTTCATTGAAGCTGGTAAGGAATTCTATTCTGTAGACATCAAAGTGAGCAGGTTTGCAAAATTGCTCAGTAGACTGTCTTATTTGTGTTTTATTTATAATAGTTCAGAAGTTATCTCAAGGCATCTACTGCTCCAGAATGGGTATGCATGTATTCTGTGTACATCATTCCGTGCTCTCATGCTTTAGTATGTGGTGAGAGGAATGGCTTGCTTGGCTCATGAACAGCTGTGCTGAATATGTAGTACATGCACATACCATCCATGAATCTGTTGTTCTGAGGTAAACAGAAGTCTGGCAAGCATGTACTATGATTGTTTGACGGGGAGAGATGCTGAATTTTGTTTTGCATTTTATCTGCAATACAATTACAGGGTTTTTTTTCAGGAATTCATTGATACATTCCATATGCAAAAATATTTGAGATTTTTCTTAAGGCACACTCATATGTGTATACTATTTTTATTGATACCAGGGAAGACAAATGAGAATTTGCATCCTCTTGATAGGATAAGGAAGAGGAAAAAAACAAAGTGGAAATTACCCTATATCAATGGCCAAAACTGAAGTCTGCAATCCCATATTGAATTACCATTGCAGATAGAGCATTTAGGAAACTATTCATTTTGTGTCTACTGCAATAAGGCAAACGTTTCCTTGGAAAAAAAAAAAAAAAAGAAGCACAATGGTGAAATCACATCTAAAGAAAGCTGGTGACTATTCAGCTAGAGCTCCAAAAGTGAAAAAAAAGGAAACATTTAGAAAAACAGATTAGGGGAATAAGAGACAAAGGAAAAAGCAGCAGCTGGGTATATATTTAAAACTCCACCAATAAAAACACTTGAGGATGCTTTTGTAAATACAATGTGAAAGGCAGATGATTGTTTTCATTATTTCATCCTATGTTGAGAATACCAGAGTAGTCAGAGTCCCTCTGACTACTAGATGCACAGCAGCCCTTGCCATCTGGTATGTAAAGTGCATCAAGACGCAAAGCAGAGGAAGCAGGAATGAATACCATGAAAGATTATTTTAAACAGGATTGTGCTGGAGCCAAGGAGAAATCTATATGGAAGCTAAGGTGACAAGAGGAGAAAAGATGGGAAAGCCCACATAGACGTAGGTCAGGGACAGGCACCTTTTGAGTGGTATAGCCACCATGTGTGCACATGTGTATAACCACTCACTGGGTGTCTTTTTCTTTTCAATCTTCAGGAAGAGGCAGCCAGAGTTCTCGCCCACCAGCCAGTGTCCGTCGGCACATGTGCAGCTTTGAAAAACCCCACACTGCAGTGAATGTGTAAGAGAAGCTGCATGACAAAGAGTGGTTTTACCCCATGCATTTTTTCTCATTGGTTTATCATGTCTAATGATGGGACAAATGCGGTGCATGCCATTAAAGATGGGAAATTTGCTTATGTCCCCTTGTTTCACACAATGCCTTAAACTGATAGTCTAGATGTAATAAAGGGGACATTGAATAAATTTTTGCAAGTTTTACTTTGTTTTTTTAAAGGCTTCAATTTTAGTTCTAAATGCCTAAATCTCTGCAAATACATTCTCTTTTTTGTACTAATTTTATATTCTTTTTCCATTTTTCCAACATTTTTTTATTTTTCATAGTCTTGCATAAAGATGACATTATCCTGTGTGCTTTAAAGAACAGTCTAGTGGCTCTCTCATGGTGAAACACCTTTGCTGTGCACAGCTCTTGCTAACTGCACTTTTTAGTGGACTGTGGACACAGCGCCAGCAGAGGGAACAGAGAAAACACTTGTTTGGTGGCATTCACAGAACAAGGAAATCATGAGAAGGCACATGTAAATAAAACCAGCAGGATTTGGTCTAGGAATAAACAGTATCTTAAAACAATAGCAGAGAACTTTTTTTATAATTTTGTTACAATTTCTCAAAGATGTTTAGATTCTGCATGTTCTGTGTTCAATGAACAATTGCAAAGTCCAACTCTTGAGAAGCAAGAAGTGCAACTACTGCTCTCCCTGGGCAAACACAAACTCAGCAGCAAAAACATGCTAGCTGTTGCAGAAACAGAAAGTCTTCACCTCATTTCTTCCAGACCTGTGCTCATTTCCCTGGTAAACTGCAGATGTGAAACAGTCCTGCTCCCTGCCCCAGGGAAGGCTGTGCAGTGACTAGGTAATAAGATGTCTGTGATCCACTGACACAGCATTTTGAGTAGTGCTGCCTGGCTACAGTCAGAGATGCTGTTCCACTGCTTTAATGAGTGCAAAGCATTCCAGCTCTGGGTATGTCTCTAACAGCCTATGTGATTTGTCCACAGGTAAAAAATTATGTTAATTGAATCAAAACTACCCCTCTGACTTGCAATCAGAAGAAATCTATAGAATACATCATACATTTTGGGCAGTCGTGATGGCTTTATGGGGCTTTTGCAGCAACCAGATTTGACCCTGAAAGGCAAATTGTACGCAGGCAGTGTAAGGAGCAGTACAAATATTTTGTTACTAGCTTCTAGTCACAACAATATGCCCTACTTTTCTGAACTGGAACAAGTGTTGCAGTCTCCCAGGGCACAGATCACCAACAGGAAATTCAAATGGGAGTCCAACACAGACATACTACTAGGAGACAAATGCGAATGCAACAACAGATTCTATTCAAAAAAGCATGGGCACAAGCTGTGAAACTCCTGAGCACAGAGAAGGCTGAATCTTCTGCTTTTTGCATGACAACGCTTGTGATGATTTTTCAGTTTGGAAAAAAAAGCTACTGAGCTCCACGAGCTCCTGAGAAACAGCTCTGGTGGAACTCAGACCAGTAAATGGGACTTCAAATGCTTGTGGCAGCTGCCCAGATAAGAAAGGCTTTAAGAAGCAGTGGAGCTTTTCAGACTTGCTGAGCATGAAGCTATGTATTTTGGTTTCCCTGCCCACCCCTGCCCCTCAGGCTTCCTTCTCCCTCCAGCCAGGGCTGATGCATTCAGAGGTCTGGCAGCGCTGCACTATGGCCCAGGAAGGGGCATGTCCTCCATCTGCAATTGACAGCCCAAGCTCACTATGGACACACAGCCCAGTTTGAACAATAGATGTGTACATCATATCACCAGTTGCCCATCACCACTGGCTGGTCTCATGCCTCAGTCTCATTCACCAGAATTGCAGCAGTTTGCAAGTCCACATTTTCATGAGAAAGCCTTGCTTCATTACCATAACTTGAAGAAACCATAGGTTCTATGGTTTCCTTCACCTTCCAGTTACAAGCAGTTAGATGTAGCGATTTGAAATTGTCTTGTGTTTTGAGACATACAATACTTAGCATCAGGGTTTTTAATGAATGTTAGTCTCCATTCTTTGTATAATTCTGGTGGTTATTAGAAATGCAAAATCATTAAAATATAGAATAATAAAATTTTATGATCATATTAAAAACCCCCAAAAGATCAACTCTGATTTTCAGGGCTCTTTTATTCGGAAGCTGCACATTCGTTACCATGGAAACTCTCAAATACACCCAAAAAACCCCACAGGCTTTACCGGCTGCTCTATCTACTGCAGCATATTAGGGAAAGCTGTATGATACAAACAAGAGGCCTCATGATTAACCTTCCTGTGGCAACAAGGTAGAGTTTGCACTCAAAATGCTGGCATGTTTAGGCAGGGTTGATCACTCTTTGAGCACTGTTTTAACTATTGGGGCTTTATTTTATTCTCAAGTATACCAGAGAATCTGACAAGTTATAGTGGGAGAAAAACCTTGCTGCCCTCTTCAAGGGTTGCATATGTTTTGGCAACAAATATCCAGGGCAACAGGTTTTTCTGTTCATTAGGAATTTATTCGTGCTCTGATACAGTTATTGACTAGAAAATATTCTGGATGTTCAGTATTTGTCCCTTTTGTAGCTTCATCTAGAGGTCTCAAGTTGTGCATCTATATGCCACATGAAATACCTTCCAGCCTCAGTGCTAATGCCTTTGAGAGGTTTGTAAAAAACTGAATCTATTTGGTTACTTAAGTTTTATCTCATGCACTCTTTTGCCTCTCCCCAGTGCTTTTTTTGTTGCTGTTCAGTATACAGCTTTCAACTTGTCAATATCTTCTATTAAAAATCACAGTGCTCCAAATAATTTTCCATCAGAACCACAAGCGATTACAGAAAACAAGGGAAAACCTCCAACTGTCTTAATTACTATTAAACTTCATTCATAGGAAAGACCTCCTGATCTCTGTATCACAGTGTGGTGCTTTTGAGTGGGGAACACAGAGTTCAGGGGCAATTTTTTTTGGTTTTATTATATTCAAAGTTCATTAATTAGTGTTTCTTATTCAACAGCAACTCCATGACATTTCTTTTGAGGTAATGTTTTCTGAAAGTTGTCGATCTTTACAGCCTCCCAGTCCTACATACTACTTTGCCTTAGTTGCACCCACCTCCAGTTTTTCTAAATGAATTTAATTCTAGAATTTTCTTCTCATGTTATGAACCTTTCCAGGTCCCTTTGCTCAAAACATTGTACTTTCCATTCTTCAGGTTCCATTAAGTGTGCTCCTTTTTGAGCCTGTCAGAATAAATGCGTCAGTTCAGGCATTATCATTGGCTGCACTGTCATACACATTTATTTGAATAGGAAGCATTAGACATCTTCACAAGCGTGTTTCTCCATTGATAACAGATGATCTATGGTGATTTACACCACTCTCTTTTCATGCATTAACTTATACTTTAAAAATTACAGAAGCAATTCAGTAGGATTAATTTATTCTGAATTTTTTTGGGGTTTATTTAATAATAGCAACAAAATAAACAGATTCAAAAGCTATTCACTAGTAACAGCACTTTTCAATTTCATTTTGATTTGGACGTTTCTCTTATTCATTTCTTGAACAATGGATGAATTTTCATGCTGTTCCTTACAAATTATCCTGAACTTTGTATCATCTATCAGATTAAGTTTTTTTCTCAAAGTAACAAGTATGTACTTGATAATTTTGTCACTATACCTAATGAACACACAGGTGAGCCAAACAGTAATAATTAAAAAGATGACTGAAATATGACATAGCTTCTATATTTTAGCTAAGACTAAAAATTAATAGTAGTAATTTTTATTACTAATTAGGTCTTCATACACATATCAGTGTAATATTCTCACGTCTTTATTGATCTGGATGCGTAAGGTCTGTGACACATGCTGAAGTTGTGGGACTTCAGCTACATTGAACTTCCATTACACTACCACCTCTCACCCCCCAGATTCACAGCTGTATAAAAGAGCCTATGTATATAAATATTAGTGTTAAGTCTCACAGCGAATAAACGTATTTATTTAGGGATATTTGGCTATATCTAAGCTATTAGAGTTGGGAGTACTTCCCTGCTCCTGGAACCAGGTATGAGCCGGCTTTATGGTAGCATAAGCATAAAGTGTGCGCCCCTACTCTTGGCTCCACCTTTCCCCATCTGAATGACCATGGCATAGAGGTGAGGGGGGCTGAAAAGAACTGATCCTCCCCCAAGGGTCCGATCCTAACCTGAAGACCCTCTGGATGGAAACCAGTATTGCATCATAGAGTATTCAGGCTAGACATAACTACTGCATCCACATTACAGACTGTATAATATTAACATTTCAATTTAAAAAAGAAAAAAAGCACCAGTTAACAATATGGTCAATATAGATGAGAAAGTCTATGTGTAACTGAGATAAAGTACTATTTAACTTTTACATTAGAATAACTAATAAAGGAAAAGAATACATTAGATTTACTTGACATAAGCCAGTGGCAAAACAGAGAGCTGGAAAGGCAGCTCTGGGCTTGTGCTTGCTCACAACACCCCTACTTATTACATATCAGGTTTTGCCCTGGCAAGACAGGGTGACAGTGTTCTGTTTTCCTCTATTTTGTGTAGCAGTTTCCATCATATATTTAAAGCAGCACTCTAATTTACATATAATATGGTGTCCCATGCCCAAGGCAATTCTGTGCCCCCTTGAAAAAAACAAAAAAAAAGGGGGAGGAGAGCAAAAAGAAAAAGTTAGTTCAGTAATTTAAATTTCCAGAAACACAAGTGGGAGGTTAAACTTTGCTCTAATTATACAGCACCAGAGAAAGAACTTGAGTCATGCTGTGAGAACTGTTCTAAGTTCCTCTCGTCACTGAGATAAAGATTATAGTGTAAATGGACTAAGGTTGAAATTGGTTTGTGGTTCTTTTTTTCATTTAGGCAAAAATCCTGAGCATACATCACACAGAGACTGTGGTTGATGATGGCTCCCTCAAACACAGGAGAGAGCAGAAAAGTTTTACTAACCCAGGTTTAAGAGATGAGTCCCTAGAAGCAGTGCTCCAGAAGTTATGCATGCAAGAACACGCTAACCAGCGTGGCTTGCTCTGCTAATCAGCAGCAGGGCTGGCTGTGGCCGCTCTGAGAGGAGAGGCTGCTCAGTACAGGGGCATATCACTACCCTGGATTAAAATCAGATCACTCCCTTAATCAAATTTCATGCCCCAGTAGTCTTACTGAAATGGAGACAATAATGGAAGAGACCTTGGGGATATCAGCTAAGCACCTGCAGTGTGCTGCAGTGGAGGTACTAGCCTTAAATTTTAAGCTTGTTAGCTTGGGCCCTGGGAATGGTGAGGTGGCAGAGGGACAGAGCTTTGCTCAGGCTCATTACCATTTCTTACGTGACTGCAGGGTTGGAGAAAGCTTGTAGCTGGCTAACTGCCTTTCTGTGAGCAGGGCAGAAATTCCTCCACTGGCATCACTAGGATGACATCCATCAGCAACTGCTATGTGAGATGAGAAAGGTTTTGTCCAACACAGAGCTTTTGAACAGAGCATTTCGTTTTGCTCCACATTCCTGCTGCCTCCAAAGGCTGGCCATTCCTGCATCAGTAGTATATGCTGTGAGTATATGCAAGTACAACCCTTAAGATCCTTTAAGACTCCAAGGAGTTCACATCCAGTCAGTAGATGTGAAGTCTAAATTCTGTGGGAAATTGTATACAGGACAGAGGAAGTTAGGAAAGACAAATAAATACATGAGAGACAAGAAATGGGTAATCATCCTATTGATAAAATCAAGACAATCCCAGTTAGTCCCATCTGTTCACTGTACAGTTGAATATTAGGTTTTCAATAACCCAAAACTTTTATTCAGTTCAGTGCTTTATCTTGCCTCTGTGTGGAAAACCATCCCTTCTCCCATTATTTTAGGCAGATTATTTTGATTTCCACCTTCTCCCATGGATAATTTCTTCAAAAGAGAAGATGACAATCACTTAGTGTAGGTGACCAAGCCTCCTACACTCAGTCAGGATTCTCATCATTGCTTTGCAAGTTGGGCAACTTCTTGTCTTGCTGAACCCAGATCTGAGCTTCTCCAGCCCCACCTTTGCATATGTCGAAATGTCAGTTAATGTCATTCAAGATGGTTGGTCTTTGTTCCAGCATAAAAAGTGCTTTTTCTTGCATGTTAATTAAGGATTCTGCCTGAATGTGCCAACCTCAGTGTGACCCTCTACCAGTCATTCAGCAAGAGAGAGCCCAGGTATTTCTCTGACAATCTTGTGGCTCCATCTCAAATGTGACTCATTAATAGGTTAACAGTGCAAGAACACCAAGAGTCTGAGAAAAACAGTGACAGAAAAGAGATCTCCCAGTGGATATTGTCCAATGGATCCCTCAGAGAGCCACCACAGCTCCAAAGCTCTGTCACCAGGCCATTGGAGTCAGATTCTGGCAAGCAGAGGCAAGGTACACCGGCAGCACCAGCTTTCCTCATAGAGCAAACTGGTAACAGACAAATCCTGATGAAGTAGTTTGTTCACGTTTGGATATTGCAGTCCTAGCACTGTTTAACCATGGCCATTGACTTGAGCTCAGTTAAGTACATTATGGAATGTGTTATAGAAGAAAGAAGTCAGAAGAGCAGAATTTGAGAGTGAGGGGGAGAGAAATTAACTAAATAGGAGCAAGGTCTGAAGACAGAGGTAGTGAGTTCCTTAAAACAGCAGTGCCTTTCTTTCAATGTAAAATACAAAATCTTGGGAACAAAATGAGATAGAGACTAAACAGATGGCATGAGGAGGGATTAAAAAGTGAAATGATGCACCAGAACTAGATATGAAGAAAGAAATTATGCAGAGGTGGACTTATCATAAAAGGCAGCAGATAATCATCACATTTTTTTCAGAAAAGCCCTTTACAGTACTTGTAAGCTACAGCATCAGCAAAATACGAGAGCACTTGACTTATTTTCCTTTCTACAAGAAGAGATGTTTTGAAGTTAAAGCAGACAAAATGTGTTTCTGTGTGAAGAGTTTGCAGATCTTGGCATGTTAAAATATTACTTTAAAAATCTTTCATACCCAACAGTTACATTCATTTGCACTTAAAAAAAAAGTCATACTACAGCTCATTTGGATCAAAACAGGAATGCTTCTAAACCTTCATTCTTATCTTTTCATTGATCAATGTAATACAGAGTTTTCATTCTTCAGCTGGGAACTTGTCTTTTTTACTCTCTAGGTTAAAGCTCTAAATCCAAACAGCTCCAGATCCTTGCCAGTACGTGCTTTGGGGAGTTATGAATTTTTTAGATTGGCCCTTTCTTGTGTCCCATTTCTCACAGAGGTGGTGAGTCACAGGTCCAGTGCTTGGAGTCTGGAGTTGGAGATGGAGTTGAACTTCCCAGCCTGGATTCATTTCAAAAGCTTTTTCCGTTTTTTCTGCTCAGCAGAAAAATGGCATATTGTCATGTATATTTATTTTTTTGACAGATTTACAACACTCTCTGTGTTGTACTAGTTTCTTCCACTTATGACAAAGTCAGTCGACATTTTTTTAATATAAAATTCAATTGGCTATTAATTACTTTCTGAAAACCAGAACAGTAAGGAAAAGCAAAATACTGAGAAAATGGTGCAAGGGAAGAGATCTCACTTGCTGTGTGCAGTAGCAGGAGGTAAGGCTGCTGTGCCAGCCTCCCACCAAGTTTGCCTCCCACCTGCATAGCAATCACAGGATCTGAAATTAAATCTTTTGTTTGCTTCTGGCCCCTGAGGGATGAAACCCTGAGATAATGCTGATTTGAAGAAATCATATCAGAATTTCTCTCTGTTTCTGGTTTCCACCCAGGTGATGTATATTACAGTAATTTGTCAAGGATATCTACTGTCTGACCTGCAATTAAACAGTTGCCTGATCCTTTTAAGCACCACTCAGCTCTCTATCCCACCAGCTGCTAACAAGCTACTGCTCTGCTTTGTGTGCTTCTCCCTTCAAGGGTACAGGGAAATAAATGAAAAAAGCCCTACAATTCCTCAGGGGCAGATCTTCACGCAGCCAAACTGCCCAGCATTTTGGTGGGACCCAGCCTGAGGAGTCGAGTCAGAGGGCTTGATTCACCTTGGTCATGTCGCTGCTTGTTCCTCCACCCACACAAACCAACTGTTTTCAGTCCCAGCACCTTATCCTGGTTTGTAAATAAGTCATCTGGGAACAAGTGCACTTGCCTCCTGCCTGATGGAGGCCCCAGGAGTCTTTCATTTCCCCAATAGCTAATCTGTTCCTAAGTGCGAAAGGGAGAGAGGGAATAAAAAGGAAACGAGAGGTTAGCAACAATTCCTCTTGCTACCCAGCATGACAAAAGCTATGACTGTGGGTTGTTTTTCTTCCAACAGTTTGAAAATATTTCCTGTAACTGTAAATCAGGCTTAATTAAAGCTCTTTCTGTAACTTTTTCCCCAGGTTTTATTCTTCCCTTCCTGCAAGGTGGGGTGAGCAAACCTAGATACAAAAGGACATAGCTCAAGGCCTCCCAGAGCCATTCTCTCAGGCTAGCCTTTCCAGGCTGGCTGCAAGATGGATAACTAAAAGGAAATAATCACTTTCAGATAAAAATCAAAGTAACTGCTGCTGTTAAAAGACACTGTTGTTTCCTTATGCAGTACGTATTTCTGGGATCACACAAAGAACTAGAGGGGGGAGACTTATTAATGAGGCAAAGCAATCAGTATTTCTCTAGGCTTGTTTGTTATACTGCCTGTGTCTGCATAATGTAAATGCAAATAAACCCATCTTTATTTTATTCATAGTTCTAATGGAAAGTCTGTGTCATGGTCTGAACCAGGTGGAAGACAAGATCCCAAAGGGGAACATACATGGCACAGACTCTCAGTGCATGTGAAGAACCAGGAGACAGGGTGCAATCAGACAGCGGTGATCAAACCCCTCACTAAAGACTACCACAGTCAAAGCCTGACTTTTAGCGATATCAGCAGTAAGACTCTGTACAATGTGGTGCAGGAAGAAGATAGAGAGCCTGTTCGCCTCAACCAGTCCAGCAGCCCCTCCATGGTGGTGCACAGACGGGTGGCGACAACCCCTCCACTGCAGGCCACGGTGGAGGAGACCCAACTCTTCTTGCCTGAGCAGTCCCCCAAGACCCTGCCCCTACAGCCACAGTCTCTCATGGGCCAGCTGCAAGGAGTGGTTGATAAGTTTGCCACTGGCATCCCCGACTTCAATGCTGTTCTCCCCACTGCTGGCTTAGGGAATGGCATGCGGCCTCCCTACCAGCCCCCACCATCGCAGCAGCCACCCCTGCAGCCTTTCCAGGTAGTTCCCTTCAGCAAAGAGGCCCTGTCTCCCCAAGCCGAGGAAGCGGAGAGTGAGAAGGTGAAGCTCATTCAGGGATACGTGTATGAGAAAAACACAGAGGAAGAGGAGGAGGAGGAGCCAACGACCAGCAAACTGACTCTGGAAGACTCTCCAGCACTGACACCTCCATCCCCTTTCCGTGATTCAGCGGTTTCAGGCAGCTCTGTGCCCAGCTCCCCTGTCTCAGAGTCGGTGCTCTGCACGCCCCCAGACGTTACCTATGCCTCTGTCATCCTGAGGGATTATAAGCAAAGCTCGTCCACCCTGTAGATGCTGCAAGATACAAGATGGGAAGGACTTGGGCAGCTGCCCACTGTGAGGATTTGGGGAGAGAAGTCTCCTAGCATGGTGGGGAGAGAGAGCATAGAACAAAGTCATAAATGACAGGGCAAAAATTTCATCCTGCACTTAACTAAAACGAAACAAAAAGAAAAATCCATTCTGAGGGCTCAAGATTCTCTATCTGTTAAAAATAAAAATGTACTTTTGGAAGACATTAGGAAACCATAATAAAGCACAAACCCAAGAGACAACTTCTATAGCAAATAAAATGAATAAACACACAGGAACAAATATAATCACACTTAGCCACACCCTCCCTTGGCAATGCTTGAAAAGGACTCTGGGAAGTGTGACATGGAGAAGTCATTAGCACACCTCATGACTGCTGTCTGTCTGCTATGGAAGCAACACAGGCAGGAGCTGGAAGGGTGTAGTGTGGTGAGGGGAAAAAAACCTACTTGTATATGAGACATATATGCATAAATTTTTCTTTCCTGGTTTCAATATGTGGCATAACTGAGGAATCTCTTTGAGGGAGAGGAGCTGCGAGAGATAATGTGAAAGCACATGGCTCTTACTGACTTTTGTCTGAATGATTTACTCTTCATACTAGGCTGCTTTTTGGGGGATCTGGGCTTTTTCAACTCTGATTGTGAACAGAGTGAGAAATATGATCAAGTTAAGACTCAAGAAGTTTTTCAAGAAAGCCTTCACTGTAGTACTTGTAATGTGATAAGGACTTAGAAAAACTGCCCTTTTGTATAAGATTGCAAACCATGTGGCTAAACTGTTACACAATGTTTCCCGTAGCAGAACAATATTTATTGACTATCTTTTCATAAAATAATATATTTTACCATGTCAATGCATCATTTCTTGGCGTTACTTTGGAATCAAATACATTGCAAAATAGCTGTATACTTAGAACAACAACTGGTAGTCTGAAAGAAAGGCAGTTCCATAGCGGAGGTTATAGAGCCAGCCTCCAAGCAAGAGAGTTGAGTGAGCGTATGTTTGTGCACCTGTATGCGTGTGTGCGGTATGTGTGAAGCATAATGTCCAATAATTACCACTGGAAGATTGTCTTATATATTATGAATATTTTTATGTTGAAATCATGTTTTTATATCACATTGTTACAAATATTCAATAGATCTTTGGAGGTTTGTATGCTGTGCTAACACATAATTTTTTTCATATACAAGCTGGGACAGTTGTTATCCTTATATTAGGATGCTTTGTTTTGCATATATTTTATGAAGTAGACATATTGTATTGATAAACCAGTGCATTGAGAACTTGTTATTTTACATGTTTGCAGCAAGTGTGATTAACAAAAAAAAAAAAAAGAAAGAAAAAAGAAAAATGTCTGTGTTAGAAATCTTGCAGGTGAGACAGGAAAAGTAATTCAACAATTTCACTGCTTCAGGTAATTTGAAATAAAATAACATCAGGACAGGAAATTTCATCAGTGCTTAATGTGCACATTAACCTCCCAGGGTTTGTTATAGGCAGGTTTTTATTATTTTTAGTTACTTGTTCTTCCCATATGATTTCATGTCTTGTATTTAATATACAATATAGCATTTTAAAGATCATTTTAGTTCTGGAATTTATTATTCCTCTTCCTCCTTCTCTATCTTTCATGTATTTCCTGGAGATGGGCCTAATCCAAAGCTTCCTAATAACTTGCATGATTGAAGTCCAGGTCTAATTGCTGTGGTTTTAATTATTATGAATATTACCCTACTTATAAATGTGCTTATTATACTTATACAGGTCAGGATTTTAGCCGCTATGATCTTTGCTCGTGCTGCTGAATTCAGCTGAGAATCAGTCCCACAGTTCTACACTTTATTTCCAAAAATATTTTAAAGGAGTCTCTTCCTCTAAATATAGTTGCAAAATCTGATTTTAACCAAACTTTATCAGAATTTTTCTGAATCCAGCATAATTCTACTCTCTTTCATGCTTTTCACTGGAATTATAAGATTTCCTACTGCCAGTTATCAATTCTTCTCTGAAGATCTAAATCTCAGAGTTTTGCCCTAATTATGCAGTATTGGTATTGGAAGGTTTGGCTGGTGTCGTACAACCAGGAAGAGTCTCTTTTCCTCATCCTCTTTTCACAATGTTTGCTCCTTTCAATATGACTACTGGGCAATTGTTATCATTGCCCTGATGTGGAAAGCATGAAACGACTTTGCCCAAAGACACAGTGACACCTTTGTCAGTATATTGTCTCTGTAATGAACTGAAGATGCCTGAGGGTTAGACTTAGTTGGTTGATTTTTTAGCTAGAGGTTTTGGGGGTTTTGTGTGTGGGGGGTTTTTTTGTTTGGATTTTTTTATTTTGTTTTGCTATATGTTCTTTGCTGATCACTGCCCTGGCAAAGAATTCTATCTTCTAATAATTACGGTATAAGATTTGCTATGCTGTTTCCAAAAATATATGTTGTCAGTAGCACAGAGCTGATACATACTAGGAAGCCAGTCTTTGAGGAACTTAGAGAAGAAAAAGAAACAGATTTGTATAGCTGAGAAGCTGGCAACGGGGCAAGGTCCTATATTGTTTTCATATCTGTCTGGTTTGAACACATTAAGCACTGATTTTATTACTGCAATGTAATTATATCATGAGTAGAAGTTTTCTTGAAATTCAGTATATTAGCTTTTAGTTTGTAATTGTTAAAAATGGAAACATACACATACATAAATATATTTAAAAAGCAAGACCTCACCTTGTGTATGCAGTTGTATGAACTATGAAGCTTTCTGTAAAAGTTCTTTCTTTTAGTCTGTTAAACGCTTGATGAAAATGCCTTTTTGTCAAAATGATCTTAAAAATGCTGTAAAATAAATATTTTCTATTTGTTATTTAAAAATAGAATGCCAAGATTTTAATTGGTTTTTTCCTAGATAGAAAATAGTCATGTATAGTATTTAACTGTTCCAGGGCTTTCCAGCATTGTGAATAAGAAGTGGTGGGATACTCCAATGGAGGTAGGTATTGATTAGACTGCGGCATGTAGATAAGATGGTGGAGGGTTGGAGGATTTTTGCTAAGAAAACAAATCCCAGCTTTTTGGCTTCCTAATAAAAATCAGAAGAACATAGGTATGCATTCAGTCTGACAATTTGTACAAGTGAATTCAATTGGAAATGACAGGAAATTTTGCTTCCCAAGGACATGAGGAAACACCAGCCCTTCTCTGGAAATAGTCTTTGAGATGTCTTCTTCTCCCACCAGGGAAAATCAAACATGCTTTCTTGACAGCTATAAATGATAGACGTTGGTCCACCCCAGGCATTTTGTGCCTCCTGCCTTTACTGCTTCTCTATAGAGCAAAGTACTGGAACTCTTGGCTTCTGCTTTGCAACTCACAAACACTGTGACTTTTTAGTGACTTCTAAGTTGCTGTGTGCTTCAGCAAGATGCCTTTTCTGAAGCCTTCATACATGAGTATGAGCATTAAACATAGAAAATCTAGCTCTTTTTCTCTTTACACTTGTGAATAGGATTATTTCTAATGTCTCCCTGTTTTGGATGTGGCCTTGCAAGAGCACATGTCTGAGGGTTCAGCCTACCTAAAACTACTGCATTGCTGGAGTACAGATAATCGTATTGCATACAGTGGTAAGTGCCAAAAGTTTGGTCTGTTTGTTCATAGAGGTTTGTTCAGGGAGGTTATCCCTTTTATTTGTTTGTTTTCAAAAGCTATTCTATCTGTCTTAGCAAAAGTTCTGCTGACCAAAGCTATTAAATTACAAAGACATCCTGAGGGGAACACAGCACTTACTCCCCTCCAGAGCACCCCGTGTAGTGTTGCACAAGATACTGAAAAAACCCACCTAAAGTAGCTTTACACAAGGTAAATGGACGAGTGGACCAGGACCATAGAGCAGCAAAGCAGCTTAGCATACTTGATCTTTAGTCTCCAGCCTCCTGCTAAGGACAGAGTGTTAGCAGCTCTATCAACCTAGTCCATGCCTGTCCACCCAAGTTCTGCTCAGTAAGTCAGGTTTGTGGACCCATGCTAGTGTGTCATATACACTTTGAATGCAGCAAGTGGATACCAAATTAAAAAACCAATGGAAATTGGACCCCTGAGGTTGTATTCATCGATTTTTTGGGAAAAAACAGAGGAGCAGGTTGCTAATAGCTGTTCTATACAAGATCTGAGTGGCTGTTAAAAATGTTTCTTACATGGGAGTGGGAAAAGTGTGGGTTTGCAGATTGTATTGTTGTGGTGGGTTTTTTCCCAAATAAATGAGTCACTAGACACTTGGCAAGTGTCTGTCTGCAAATCACTGGGAAGGAGAAGCAGATGCTGTAGTGAATATCAAGGCTTATTTTTATCTGTGTAAGATTCCCAGCAGGAATATTAGTAAAAAGGAAGATAAGGAATGTTATACAGCCAAGTGTGTGGTACTACCACAGGCCCCATATCTGGACCTGGACTCACATTTTGTCAAACCCTTCAAGCTCCCAAACAGAGACAATAGAACAGAGAAGTGGTGACTGGTTCCCATTTCTAGTGCTACAGGTAAATTGTATTCAACTCAAAAAACAAGCAAGGTATTCTTTGCCTTTTGCTAATTCAACTATCAGATCTCAGTAAATCACATAAAAGGGGACTGCTCCCCACCGGAGAAACAGGTCACTCTTTTGTACCAAGTAAGATCATTTGTTGTCTAATCAGTTTCAAAAGTGGGCGTAAGCAATATATCTCTACATAAGTAAAATATAATTGTGAGTTGTAGTTTCCATAAGCAAAAGGCCTCTAGGTAGGTGGAGAAGCAGCTGGCACAGATATCGGTGCAGACAGATAAGAGTTTAGGAATGGTATGTATCTATGACATTCAATCCACCCACTCTATTTATTGCACACCATGCAATATGTAGGTGGCATGAGATCCATTCCCCCACCCACTCCATGGTATGGTGTGTGGGACTCCTACCTCCCTATGCTGCTCTCAGTCTGAACCAGGAACAGATCTGCAAGATCCCCTTGCTGGAAAGGTGGTGTGCCTGGAGGGCTGGCGCAGGGCAGGTAAGTCTCTGGTCCACTCCCTCTGAGTCCTTGTTTTCCTAACACCAGGTGTCTTTGCAATGCATCAAGAGTGTATTTTCCTTGCAAGTATCACCTAGAGATGTGGGTTTTCAGCGCTATGGAGTGCCTAGAAATAAGTCAATAGTTTAACAAGAGCTGATTCCCCAAGTTCCTTCCAATAGCCTGTGATGAAGTCTCCCCCCACTACAGCTAAAATGACCTGCCACTTCTATGGCCATAATCCAGGGGGTGATGAGCCATTGCTTTCCCAAACGTTGAGCGGCACATGCTGCCAAATGTCTGTGGTTTGCATACAGCCCTTGAGCATGTGCTTCATGGAAACTTCACACCTGGGAAAGAGAAAGAGCAAAACAAAGAGAAAATCTTGCTTTTATCTTTCTTGTAAGAAATGCACGCAGGACTGTGCTGTGCAGCCAGCAGTGTATCCCTAAAGGCTTCATCTACAGCCTCCCTTCTGGCAAAGTCCTGACAGTTCCTGTGTTTGCATTTCAATGGACTTAATAGTTGACTCTTTGTTCTTTAACTACTCTTGTTAAGTAATGTTAAAATTGCTAAAATAGGCAAACTGAAAAATTATTAAAGTAAAATTCCTAAATACAGTTATAACTCTTCATTTATGAGAAATGGGTCATGTCAGAGGTCTCACGAAACATCAAATTTGCATATACGCACAGGTCATTAACATGCATACATGCCATACCCTTTGCTCCACCTACCCCCACCCAATCAGGAGCGCTGGGGACCCTTTTTGACTCCTCCCCACAGGCTCTTGAAGCACAGGGGAGGAAAGGGAAGTGCTTCTGCACCCTCTCTGCCTTGGGAAACCTGCCTCCCCAAGAATCCCTGGACTTCTCTTCGGCCACACTGCTGCTTCTGCATCTGCAGATGGGGCCGGGCTGCTGCGACCACATGTGCTCACACTGTCCCACTGGCAGCGCAAACCTCGCACCGCTCCTCCCCCACTTCCCATCACCGGTGGCTGGCCCCATGCTGTCTCGGCCCCACGCCATCCCAGTCCCATGTCATCCCGGCCCGCTGGGGCTGTCAGCACAGCGTGGCTGTGGGGTGGACACTGTCCAAGGCATTTCTGCAGCTGCCACCTGGCTGCTGCCACCACGCATGCTCACCCTGCCTCTGCGGCAGCGAAGGAGTGTCCCTGGGCTTGGGTCGGCATTCTTGCGCTGGGTCTAGCGGCCGCCTGGGGCCTAATGTGGCATGACCCTTCCACTGTAGGGACTGGGCACACACAGGACCGGGTCAGGGACCGGGACACGGTGCTGCATGATTCTAAATGCCACGGTGAGCCGGAGAAACCATGTGCCCCTATTGCAGGGTCGGGTCAGTCCCGCTCCACAGGGAACGCCGGCACCCCCCCTCGGCGAAGCAGGGGCACTACACATGCATCAGCCGAGGAATATCATAAATCCCCGAAACTGAATTGCGAGAAATTTTCCTTGCAAATCAGCGAGGTCGAAATGGAGAGGTCACAATGCAGCGAGGATATATTGTACCACCACTACAAGTGATGGCTGTCATGAAAGCTGAATCTGAGCAATGTGTTCAGAAACTTACAGTATAGGAGTTTTTTAATGTGTCTTTTGGACTTTAAAATGCACTGACAAACTGATGTACAGTCAACCCTCTCCACTTCGCACCCCCCATGTTGTGGCTTCACATCTTAGTGACATGATTTTTCAGCGATTAAGGAGACCCCTTTTTGCAACTGTGCATGCATGACCTGGCACGAATGAATATTCAATTAGGCAGTCATGAATATGCAAATCAACCCGCACAGCCACTGCGGCGGCTCTGCTGCTTGCCCTGTCCTGGGTGCAGCTGCCACGGCTCCGCCGCTTCCCTCCGCCCCCCCGCAGCCTCCCTGCCACGGCAACCAATAGACAGCAGCACAGTGCTGAAACAACACCCGGGGAGCCATCTGAGGGTGTGGGGCAAATCTGCATAT
The DNA here is from genome assembly GCA_013390025.1 of Pitta sordida. NCBI lineage: Eukaryota > Metazoa > Chordata > Aves > Passeriformes > Pittidae > Pitta > Pitta sordida. The sequence continues at coordinate 98,795 of WEKX01002036.1, forward strand.
TAATGAGCTACCAGTCAACGTGGAAGGTGGGCTTCGGGGGACCTGAATATGACTGCGGTACTGTGGTATAGGAGACCTGACTGTATTTTTATTTGGTGAAGGAGGCAAGAACAAGTGCTTGTTCTTGCAAGACACAACCACTTTCCCACTGTTTCCAACATATTCCAAGCTTTTTTATACTTAATACTGTTTTTCAAGTTAGGTGTCATCACTTCAGTGCAAGCCACACCCTTATCCATGGCAGACTGGGAGTTTTCCTGGGATGTATTATACATGTTTTGCTTGGACAGTTACAGAGAACAATTAAGCTACATTGGAATTGGTTTGAATATTTTCTTGAGATGTTTTTCGGGTGGTGGAGTTGTTTTTGGGTTGTTTTGGATTTTTTTTCTTTTCTGGTTAAAAATAATGCCTAAAATACTTAGCAAGATTATTAAGTTTGTCAGGATTTTCATGTGCATCTGTGTGATGCCAATTGAGAAGCTGAAGCCTTTAAGTGCCGAGATCCTCAAGGTATGTGAATCAGCACTGAGTTCTGGATTATGTAATTTTCCTTCAGAAGCTGACTGAGTAAACATGTAAAGGCAGAGTCAGGCCGAAGTCAATCACAAAACCTTCATGGAAGTATAGTGAAAGCTCATTTATTATAAACAATGTATCCCTTTTATCCCCTCAGTGCTCATTACACACATCACACAAGTGCACTTCTACTCTAACATTGGTGTCTACTCTAGTTGCACACGCCTTACTAATCCCCGATTGGAGAACACCTCTAGAGGTAGCCCGCCTGGACTTCCACATTCCTTTCTTCCAAGTTATCTTTAGAGTTACTTTCTTTAGCTGGAACCAAGGCCGTTGCCGTGGTTACCATGGAAAGTCCCAGACTTATGCAGCAGGGTAAATACCTCTTTATGTCCTCTGGTGTCTAAAAATCCCTCTACAAACATGTTATTAGCTTTTGAGTTTCCTGAAGATTCATTTCCCATCTGAAGCTCCATTTTGCAGCTGTGAGGATCTTGGCCTTACCTTTGGGTTTGAGGCTGGTATCATTTGGTGCAGTGTCTTTGCACCAGCCTTGGCACAATTGCAAGTGGGTGTCTGCCAGGGTTAATTTTCTTTCTGAGCTCTATTTCCCTATTTGAGAGGGGATTATGCTGCATGCCCTGCCCTCCAACCTGCTGTTTGCCCTTGGGAAATAAGGTTGTTCACTTTAAAAAACACAAAATAAGAAAGTTTTGCCCTACTGTTGTCCCTGACATCAGGATTTACTCAGATGTGTGTGTATCCAGTGCTCATACAAGGCATGAGTCACACTGTTGGGGAAGATCTTGGTGCATCTCAGCTTTCCCTCAGCTCTGTCCTCAGTTCAGCTTTTAATTTATTTAGTGACTCCAAGAGATTCACCTACCCAGAGGTACAGTCAGATCTCCTATACCATAGTACTACGGGTCTTGCCCCCTACTCACAAAACCCTCTGTCAGCGTAGACTGGCAGCTCATTAATATGAAATTTCCCCCAGTCACCCCACCTCCCCAGCTCTGGAGCAGCCGTGGGGCATTCCCGGAAGTTCCTCATGCGCTCAGGGGAGCGAAGGGAATCTCCTCTGCCCTGTCCCCACCTGGGAGCTCCTGGAATCATGATGAAGGGGTCCCTGAGTCCACGCCACCTCACAGGCAAGTCCCAGGCTTTGGCTGCCGCTGCTGTGGGAGCTACAGTGGGCAGAGGAGGCACTGCAGGGCTGTATGTACTTCTGAGCTCTGCCTGGCATGTTCCCTCCCAGGGGACATGCCTGGCATGGCACAGCCGCAGCTGGGGTAAACTGTGCATAGCTCTGCCGGCACTTAGGCATGCAACAGCAGGGGCTTTGGTGGCTGCCTTGTCACCACGGTAACACTGCCAACAGGATGGCATCCCAGTGCCAGGCTCCCAGACGCACTCTGCAGCGGCCAGACTAGCAGAATTTAAACCCGTTTTACTTAGGCAATAAATTCACGTATTTAGGTAGTCAAGCCTAAAGCGAACAGGTTTTTTCCAGAAATTGAGCTTAAAAACTACATGAACTTCAAACTCCTGCTTTCAAAAAAACCAAGCAAACACACTAAACCTCTCCTAATGTGTACTGTAGAAATGAAAGCTTTGTAGAAAAGGTGACAAAATAGCCCATTAACGTGGAGTGCATCTGGCTTTTAAGCCAGCTGGCAGCTAGCCTCCATGGTAAACATGGGACATAAACCAGGACAGCTTTTCCACAAAGCATTGTTACTTCTATAAGTGGTGGGTTTTTTAGCAACCAGGAATTTGAAGTTGGTTGTTTTGGTTGGGGTTTTTTTACCACACTGGGGTGGGGTGTACACCCCAGGACCGCGCACCTCCGGGACCCTATGAGCTCATGTTTAAACACAGCTTGCCCCGCGCTTGGACCCCCTGCTGGTCAGGCCCTCTTGCTCTGGCAAAGGAGAGTGAGCAGCTGGCTGTGCCTGGCCAGCTCATCACCATGGGAATGGTGCTGGCACAGTCAGTGGCCAAGCCGACCCTGTAGTCTCTTGCGCGGTGCTGCCAGCACAGGTGGGCACAGCCACGCCCCAGGCGCTGTGAGCAGCCAGTCCTGGCCAGCGTGGGCAGGCAGACCAGTGCACCAGCGGTCCGTGCAGTGGCTTGGAGGGGGGAGGGGATGGGATTTGCATATTCATTACTGCCTACTTTGAATATTCATGGGGGTCAGGTTGCGTATCCGCAGTCCTGAAACAGGCCTCCTTAATCGCTGAAAAATCACGCAGCGGAGATGTGAAGCCACATCTCTGACGAAGTGGAAGAGGGCTGATTGTATTTCAAAGCTCTACAAGGGATCTGGGTGACAATTTACACAGGACACAAGTTGAAAACTAGGCATAAAAATCCTTTAGACAGGTTTAAAAACTGAGTCTTCCAACTCAGGTCTGTAGCCGTTTTATTCTCACCTCCATCTCAGTGCCCGTTCACTCTTGCTCATTCTTACCCAGCCTCTTTCTAGCAGCATATATATAACATACATAGAACAGATATATAACATATATACACTGGTCCCCCGGAATTCGCTGGGGGTCGGGTCTGGGCAGGTCCCACGAGTCATGAAATACATGAAGATACCAAACCCATGAATATTCAACTACTCCCTGCCTGTAGCCACGCACCCTCCACTAATAAGGTCTGGAGGGGTGGTCCTGGGAGTGTGGCTCACACTGTAGCCCCTCATTAAAACGGAGGAAGTGCCCCTTGGTGCTTCCTGGCCGTGCAATCCAGGGTCCCGGACATTCTGCACATGTGCGCGGTCTCACAACTCCCTGAAAATCAAACCGTGATTAAGTGAATATGCAGATATACGAGCCACAGTTATGCGGGGGATAACTGTATTAATAACATATTGCCTTTCTAGTTATTTCATGATCAATGTTAAAGGAAGATTTGGAATGCCTATGAAATCTTGTGGAATAAAAAGCCTACACAAGTAGAAGGCGCAACAGCCACATCAGCTGGAGCTAGCTCAGGTGCTGCAGCCATATAAATCATCAAATGCGGCCATAATCCACAGCACAGTGTCCTCCTCCAGAAAGACAGAATGCCAGCAGGTCTAAGGAGAACTAATTTTCCCAGCAAGACCCAAGCTTTGAGTCTCAGCTCCAGGTTAATGCTGTGTTGTCACTTGCAACACTATAATTTGCAAAACACTCTAAGCCCTTTTCTTCTTATTGCTGGATTGATTTTTTTTAAGATGGGTATCATAATCTTCAGTGGTTGCTGTACACAACCACTTTCCCACTGTTTCCAACATATTCCAAGCTTTTTTATACTTAATACTGTTTTTCAAGTTAGGTGTCATCACTTCAGTGCAAGGCACACCCTTACCCATGGCAGACTGGGCACTGGGTACTGCTGGAGCAGGATCTGGACCGAGGTAGCCAAAGCTTTCTTGCACAGTACAATGCTTTGGGACATTTGTGTTGTTTGTGTTTTCCTTCTACATTTAGAGCTCTCTGAGCTCTGCTGGCTTCCAGGAGCCTCACAGTGGCATGAACAACACACAGCTGGCAGAAAAAACCACAGCAAGCAGTATTTCCCTTTTAACCTCAATTTTCCATCTCAGTTGCTAGGACTTTCTATTACCTACCTGTCCTATCTTCCTACCACAAACGACTTGTCTCCTGTTACACAAAGGAGGAGGCCGGAATGAAGAAACGGGAGAAAAACAATTTTCTGTGCAAAGGCTTCTAGTGCCAAAGACAGAATGCCTGGGGAACACTGGTTTACAGAGGCTAGGCATGACTCACAGTAGGGTCCCTCATATACACCGTAGACAAGGTGCCCAGACTGTCACACTGTCTGAGGAAGTTGACAGGGCATATGGAGCCTCAGGCTCTTTAGGACCCCAAGGAATTTCACAGGTCTGTTCACCAATACAACCAGTTTGGAACAAAGAGCTTTAAAAAAGGCAAGGATGGGAAGTTCCCCCTTGACATCCTCCTCCAAGGAACTCAGGTAATGGTGTCTATGTGAGCAGAGGACTTGCTGCCATGTCTGGAATAGCCTACAGCCTGCCCAGACTCCAAAATCTCTCTCTTATGCACAACTCCTATCTGCTCTGAGTGGCTAATATGTACTTAACCAGGATCAGACAAAGAAAAAGTCCCTAGCAAAAGACTAGTTTTCATTTACTTCCTCTATTTTGAGAGGAAAGCCCCCCATATACCCATTAATAAGTTAAACTTTGTGCCATATCTTTCACTACAAATACATAGTAGGTGTTTTTTAACAAATGATTGAAATACATTTACATTACAGAATGAAATAGTGTGAAGCTTGTTCCTTGGGGGTAAAGAGTAAGCCTGACAGAAAACCTGATATTTATTGGACAATATCCAGTCATTAATGATTGTGTGGTCACTCCTCATCATTGACAATCACATCAAGCCACAAAGAAAACGTAGTTACTGGTTTTAATCCAATAACTAAGAGACATGAGTCGACCTTCTAATTGCCAGTAAGAAGCACTTTCTTTAGAAAACAGGAAGTAAAAAAGCTTATCTTCTCATGGCTATTTAAACACTGAAGTTATCCAAGATAGACTTAAGCCTCCTGAACATCTATATTCTCTGTCACAAGCATCTCTGAGATTTTTTAAACTGATGGCATGGCATCTTACAGAATACTGTGTTTACACTTAAGCAGTTTATCCCCAAGTTCTTTCTGCCTCTGACATTCGTGTCATTATTAATCTTGCTAGAAGACCCTTCAGGTCTTCAAAGGCTTTTGGAAGGCTATGAGCATACCTCTCCTAGAATTCTGTAGGGGATTAAATAACTGTAGATTCAGTCTGTCTGTAATGTAGCATGTTTGTGTGGGATGTAGAACTGTCCTCTCAATTTGGCAGGTGAGGAGGCTGACACATCGTACACTAACAGCAACGTTTGCAAATATTTTCCCAAAGCTAAGCACTAAGTTCTTATTTTGACATTTAAAGAAAAAAATAGCCTGTTTCAGTTCTCATCTTCTCCTGAAGTTAATGACAGCTATAGATATTAAGCATATATATATAAAATCTGAGCTGTTGGTCTAATTCCCAATGTACTTAAGTGTTCTACAGAAAAAAATGTTTCGAACTATTGCTCCAAGGGAAGGATCCTATAGAATGAGTAGGAGCCTGTGGCACTGAGCACAAAGAGAAATGATTCCCCTCTTTCTACTTTATGATTATTTATCTATATTCATCTTGAACACGAAAACCTGTTCTAATGTCACTTGGTACCATTTAGCCACAAATCTAGCATTCTGTAATAGGGAATGCCCAGAGTAAGACTGATTATTCATCTGTAGTTCAGATTTCTTTTTAGACATTTCTTGGGTCAAAGTCTTCAATTATGTCACCACATAACCATCTGCCACATACAGAAGCTCTCCCTCTCTTTCAGTGCAGGGGATGATCTGTGTTTGGATAGTGAGTAGCTCCTCAACGTTTAGGGTTTTTTCCCTTGATGAGAAGGTGAGAAAGCTCTCTTTACTAAGCACCATTCAAACGAATTATATTAATATTCTAACTTTCCTGCGAGACGTGGGGACACTTAGTCCCACAAAGCTGTATATAAAACAGAGAGAGAAGGGTCACATCATTAAACATTGGGTCCTCATTTGACCAAGCTACATCAATTTACATAACATATTATAAAGCAGTTATACATGAAATCTCAGCTTTGTTATGGCAGGACAACATAGGACTGCTCAAAGCTGGAAATAAAGCCTAATGTTTTAAGTTGATCAAAGAAAAAGTTGTCTGCTGTCTTTCAATCACCCTCTTCATTTACTATATAATTTTCATTTACCACATGATTTTCATCTACCACATGAACCTGATTCATTCCTAAAACAAGTTCATCCTGTTACTGAACTGCAAAATAGTCCATGGGAACACAGTGTTTACTACCATCTTCAAAAGCTGTCTTCACTTGTCTATACAAAAGGAACCAAACAAAGTTATGCTTTATAAGAGTTTAAGTTTGCAGTCAGTGCACATTAACACTGTTCATATGGGTAGAATTTACCCTCTTTTTCAGGCTGAAACACAGGCTGGATTTGCATTGAGCAGCAGAGCAGAAATAGCTCATGGTGACCACTTCTGGTCTGGGCTGTGTTGGTTCATTGCAGTCCCTACAACACCTGAGTGGCAATAAGAGTAGCACAGCGTTACAGGATAGCAGGAAGCTTTGACAGTGAGTTTACACCATGTGCTGGGACCTCTGGCTAAGCCTGGAAGAAGTGAACTCTGTGTCAGGTGTGTCTGCTTCCTTAATACACAAGTTCCCCACTCTGGGTAAACAGTCCCAGTCACCTTGTCCAGTACCTCATTCTCCCTCGGCAGGCCGAATCCCCTTAGTAAATTCAGACTGAATTTCAATGCTTGTTAAAGATGTTGGTTGTATTTTTTTTTCACTGATAAAACAAAATCTTTTATTTTACCTTTTAAAATTTGAGATTGGTTGAACTGTTGGAAAATCACAGCCCAAATAATTTAACAATGTTCCAAGCAGCTTAGGGTAGGAGATGCCGTAAGCTTTTGCTGCTCTAATTCCTGTTCAGTAGTGTATTTTATGCAGTCCCAAACTACTGTCAAGCAGTCTGAATGGTTGAAAATCTAGAGACATCCATTATCTTCTGATGTTTATTGTGACAGTGTGATGTTTAGATGAAAGACAAGTTATTCATCTGGGAATCACTTGACAATATAAATAGCGTTATTTTTGGATTTTGTTGCCACTACAATTAATCAAGTGAGAGGCAATCACTTTTTTTTTTTTTTTTTTGCTTATGCTGTAGTTCATCTAAGAAATCTGACTTCTTTTGCTAGGCAGTGCTAATTTTGATCTTCTGTCCCTTTATAAGGCCTGTTTATACCAGTTTGCAAAGAGGGTTCTGCAGTAGCTTTTAACAGTGTCATGTGCTCAGATATAATGAGCAAGGTACAAAATGAAGGATATAAAAAATGGAACAAGGACAGAGAAAGTTCCTTCTTTCCCGTAGCCACTTACATGTATGGATGCTGGCAGCCACACACATCCAGCCCTGTTCCACCTGAGGGCATGTCCATTTCTCTTTGGTTTAACTAAGTGCATGTGCAGTGTGGCCCTGGTGTTTCATAAGACACTTTCTGTGGAAGGGAGCATAAGCTGCTGGGGGGCAGGGGCGATGTGAGAAGTCAGAGGAGCCATCAAGCCTCTTGTGTCTCTGTTTTTGTGAAATAAAAAGACAAATTGATAGTAACAACAAAAAGTTCTAATATTTAAACTCATAATTCATGTTATTTGTGAGAAGACACTACTTGCCTAATGTAGATAGATATAACATGATATAATAGTCCCTAATGTATCACTTACAAATTATAAATAATTGGTAGTGACAACTTCTTTTCTCACATGCAGGATAAAATTCAATGAGCTTCTGCATGGCAAGGAAAAGCTTTTCCATCTGTGATCTGAAAAGAAAGAAAAATTGAATAATCCTGTGGTTCAAAAATGAGATAAGAGATAACCCAAGTTTATTAAGACAGACAAGTATCTCAGTGGAGAAAAACAGGGAGAAAAAAAAGGGAAAATTCGGTAAACTCTGGTTATCTTAGGTAATTTCCTTAGAGCTTTAGCAACACATTGAAAATAAAGGACAAAAACCCAGGATTTTTAAATATCTTAATTAAACCTTTCATCAGCTTACAAATATTCCATTTCTAACATCTATCACCTTAACTTAAAAGAAATGTATATATCAACCAATAGGAAAGTAATAAATAAAAAAATAGATAAATAACTGAAAGGTCGTTTTATGTAATTTGCAAGAACACAGCAAGCGATGCTGGGGGTAATCTGGAAGAAAGAGTGTGTGCTAATATCTTTTGCCTAGATGCTCCCTCTTATCTTCTCTTATTTTGTGATTCTCTCCAAATTGCAAACTGTTATCTTATACAGTCGGCCTTCTTGCACTTCGCGCCCCCATATTGCGGCTTCAGATCTTAGCGGCATGATTTTTTAGCAATGAAGGAGGCCCATTTTTGCAACTGCGCATGTGCGACCTGCTGCCGCTGCTGTGGCAGAGCAGGTGGCGGCAGCAGCGGCACCGGGGGCAGTGGGGGTGGCAGTGGTGCAGGTGGCAGTAGCGGCAACGGCAGTACGGCCACCATTCAACGCAGAAGTAGGGCTTCGCTGACCCCGATTAAGACCGTGGGTCCGCGATATAGGAGACCCAACCATATATGGTGAATCTGGTACTTTTTTGGATCCCATATATAAAGATCTCGTTATTACTGCACAAATAACTAAGGTTTCTGTTATTGAAGACGGAAAAATAGAGTCTGTTGTATGAATGCATTTTGACTGGTGTATCTAATCACCAATGTGTCTACAGGGTTAGGGGGAGGTACAGGTAAATTACTCATATTCAGTAGTCTTCCTAAAAAGGCCATTAATCAGATGCTGTGGTCTCATACCGTCACTAGGCAGCTAGTCTTGTCTTATCCCACAGTGATGCACAGAGACCTCAGTCATCTACAGGGAGTCCTTGAGCACATTCTCTCCATAGGATGCCAATGTACACATGCAGTTAATGCCAGACCTCTTTTCATCAGAGGTTATTCATAAAGGATGCTTGCTGATATGTAATAGACGCCTGACAGTCAGTGGTAGTATCCTCTTTAAAAAAAAATAAAAGTCTCAGGTGAAAAAAATTAAGTATTTTCACAGTTTAAAAAAGAACTTCAAAAAGATTTCAGCAAATATTATCTTGGCTGCCATCCAGAACACTTGAAAGCTGACTGCAAAAGTATTAAGTCTCCAGTAAGATAAAAATATCTGTGCATACACACACACACGAACACAACTACAGTACAATCAATATGTGTCTAAAGACTTATTCAAATAATATTAAAATATTCAAACTGGCACAAGCATGAAGCCTGCAGTGAAGATGGTAATTCCTCAGTAACTGTTGCTGATGTTGGGCATGAAGCTCACAGAATTTTTGCCAGAGTGAGATTTATAAAAAAAATCCAGGTTTCAAGCACATCTCTTGCCTTACTGACACAGCACAGGAGGCACTTCTTCCAGCAAAACTTACAGCTTTTTTCCAGACTTAGGACACCATGTACCCTGTAACACATTATCTCTCACACTAATAGGGAGACTGCAAACAGGTGAATTCATTTTTCAGTTACTAGTTTTTAAAAATTCTGAAAACTTTCAGTGAGCTTATGAATTTATTAATATTTATTTGCTAAGTTCATCCTGAAGGCAACTGTTGCTTTTACCATTACCCAGTTTCTAGTGCCATTTTATTATGACAGCCCTGAAAAATCCTGTTTTCCCAAAAAGAGAATGAATACCATAAATATCTGGCAAAGGGATACTGTCTAAAGGCACGCATGATTCTTCTCTTGGTAAACAAGAAGCTAAATAGTAAGTGTGACTAAGTATGGTAACTAATCAAAACCAGTGTTGGCCACAACACACAGCTAATCCAGAAGCTTGGGAAATGGCCAGGTGGTCATGACCATTAGTTTAACAACTCCTTATTGTTTATTCCTAACCTAGGAGAGAGAATAGGGTTTTAATGAAGGGAGGTGGGACCTGGAACTGACAAAGCAATATCTTTTCCTTCTAAAAATAATATTTCATTAAAAGCTCCATTCCACTTGTAAGTCAAGATCACAGAATCACAGAATCACAGAATCACAGAATCACAGAATATTATGAGTTGGAAGGGACCCACAAGGATCATCTAGTCCAACTCACCATCTAACACCCGTAAGATGACGCAGAGAGGAAGTCCATACTAACTAGTTAAGAGTCCTGCAAAGAGTGATGCATTACCACGTTTTTATATCATAGGACACATCATACCTTAAAAAATTAAATGTCAGGATAAGTAAGCAAGAGAATTCTCCAGGCCACATCCGGCACTGGCTTCTCCATTAAAAATATCTGACTGAGAAACTTCATAAATTTCTCCATAATCTGAATGTGCAAAAAATGTGCAGTAAAGCTACTCAGAGCTGTGCATCTTGCTTAATTTGAGGAAAATTAATTTTCATCACATTTAAAATTGTCCACATGTAATGTTCCTCAGTACAGAGGAGCTATCATCCCTTTCCATGAAGAAATGATACCGGAGTTTCGTTTTAGAGTGGTTTGGCTACTAAACTGCATCTGTCTCTGTATGGTGAAAGCTGTAGGTGGAAACCTTCAAGTTCACTTTATCCTCTATAGGAAAAGCCTCATACCTAGCCCCGTATCTGTCTGCTATGCCATGGTTTCCTTTCTCCACATTTTCTGTTACAGTAAAGGCAGTGTCTGTTTTTTCCCAATGTCTGCAGCACTAGGATGCCATTATACAGCAGCCCAGGTTGGAATGTACAGAATTGCACTGCTAGTGCTGAGATCAGGAAAGCTGTATGGATTTCGCAGAAGGCAAAATTCAGATAAAATCTACGAGACATAGGAAACTGCAAGGTGTTTATGATCATGGTGTAAACATTTGGAAATTGGAATTTATAATTACACTATTGAGCTAGAACACTCATTGAGAACAAGATGAACAACCAGTCTAGACTGAATAGGAGGTCATTACAAAAATGAAGGATGATATTATTGCTTTTGGCAATTAGCTTAGAAGTGCTGGAACACCCAGCTACTGCTGGTTGTATTTCCAAACCACCACGTGATCCTGATGGTGAGATACTGAGTCATATATCATATGACCTGTCTACAGACTGCATAATGAGCAGAGAGAAATACATTTTACATTCTCTTTTTTGTCTAAAAAGTGAACTTTCAAAATACTGATGTCATTTAGATTAAATAATTAAAAAACTCATTCAGTAAAAGAAAAAAATATTACTACTTTATGTTTTAATGCTGGAATCACTAAAGGTGAGTGTAATTTAATTACATGCTGCAATTTGCACCACAATTCAAGATTTAGATTTAAAAAGAAGAAGAAGAAGACAGAAATTAGTTTCTACTAGATAAAAGGTTATATTCAATATTTCCCATGAGGATTGAAAAAGGCATGGCTCTCACTGGGTTGTTAAAAAAGCACAGTATCTTTAGAATCTAAGCTGAGTAAAAACAGCTGTGAAAGCTTCTGTCCTGATGTCAGTTCAACTGACTGCAATATTAATATGCAAATGTAAAATATCAAGGTACACAATTAACAGTGACATTTGAACTACAATTTTTGTTCATGGTATCAGTATTCCTTGAAAGGCAATTCCAAACATAGGCATAGAAATAATTTAAAACATGATTTAAAGAGTGCAGGGTGGTAAATCACAGAAAAACACTTTTGATAGGAAAAAGCCCATTAGTTTTTGCATACAGTCTGCTTTTGTGAGGTTACTAAAGGTATCCATAAATCTGAGTTTTTCCTTGCTATTGTTCTTCATGTTTCTTCCATCTATGTTACCCCAAAGGACAACTTCTTTTTGAGTTTGGAGGCTGACTTCTCAGATTCGCACCAAAATTTGGGTGAGGATACAGCCAGTTGCACGTGAGAAGGCAGCTCAGCATTATAGAGCTCTCATCACTGACAAAACTCTCTGATGGGAAGGTTGAGAAGATCACGTGGGTTAGTGCTTGCTTCTTCCCAATTGCACAAGGTTTACTGTGTCAAGGTTTGAGGCAAATTTGGGGCTGAGCCAAAGAAAAACAAAATAAACCACCCTTCCCCCTCACCAGGTTCGGGGAAAAAAAAACAAAACCCAAGGAAAAGTGTGAAAAGTATAAACTATTTACTTTAGTAAACAGACAAGATACAACAGTGTTAAACAACAAAACCTGAGATGTCCCACAAATCTGGTGATGAGGAGAGTCCTGTGATGTAGAAAGTCCTGTATGTGAAGAGTCCTGTCAGTCTCGATTAGATTCCAGCCGACAGTTCCAGAAGAAATCCCTCGGGTCCAGACGTAGGCACTCCAGGGGAAACCAAGAGACGATGAGGAGGAACCCCCGGGGGCAGGGGAAGGGAACTGCAGGCCCTCTTCCCCTCTTCCAGTGGTTGGAGTGCAGCAGGAAATATGTCCCAGAAAAAAAAGCAAAAAAAAAAGGAAAAAAAGGAAAAAGGAACAAAAGAAAAAAAAGAAACAAGAAAAAAGGAAAAAATATGGGGCTATCCCAAAAGCTGGAGAAAAACCCACCAGAGCAGCCCCTCTCCAGCCCCACACAACCACGGCTGCCAGAGAGCACCCACCAGCTCCCTGCCTCTGCTGCCGCTGTGTGAGCTACCCCCAGAAAATTTTTTTTTCTTCAACTGCCGCTTCTCAGGTTTTGAATTTTTTTTTCTTCTTGTATTCTGGACAGAGAGAGAAAACGACCTTGGTGTTGCTAAGGACTGGTATTCACAAGCCAAAACACAAAGATATGGAATATATACACACCACCCTAGGACATATTGAAATTAGGGAATTTGCTTTCAGGATACACAGTACTGTATGAACTTTCGAATTCACTTCATATTCACCACTCCATCATGTGGAGCGGGCCAGCAGTGTTGAAACTACAGTTTCAACAGAAACTGCAGCCAGGCTGTCTGCAAAATACAGCATACGTGACAAGGACAGTGGTTGTGTGCAAGTGTCAGGCAGCAACAGGCAGTGTGCAATAGCTTTGTGCGCAGCAAAGAGGCGTGCAGGCTTCTGCAGCTCCAGCTTGATGTGCGCCACTGCATGCAGGAGCCTCAGTGGCTACAGGGATGCTAAACAGAATAAGTCAGATCTAATATCTGGCCTTGAATCATACTGGTACAGCTCAAACATCTACACTTAAAATTTCCTTACTCTCCAACACAGTCTAGTCACACTTGGATTGTCTTTGGAGATGGCTTTTGTTCCATGCTAGTGTCTGACCAACACACAGGAGTTGCTTGGGAGGGCTCCTCACAGGCATGCACCAGAAAACAAGATGGCACCTTCCTTAATTTCTCTTTCATTAAAAAAAAAAAAAATCCAAACAGATCAGCTCATGGAGTTCCTTATTCCTTGCAATTAGTTGGTTTGAGATGGACAAACTAAAGAAAAGCAAAAATTCCTGTGTTATATGGAGAACAGGACTGTATTGAGTGGTGGTGGCAACATAACACTATTGAGTTTGCTGTGAATTTTAAGGCCATGCACAAAATGAAATTTTATTTTTGCTCAGTCTTGAGCCTTGGCCTTTTTTAGGAGATACATGACAATAGGTATCAGCTGCAGTGAAGAATTCAATGAAAGCTTTCTGGAAACCATAGAAGACAGCAACACCAATCCAGAGATTATAATTTCAGAGTTATTAGTCTTCAGGCAGTGCAGACGGTGGTTTGCTTAGTGCCTACTCTTTTCAGACACCAGCTGTGGTTTCAGGCACGACGTCATTTTCATAATTTTAATTCAAAACAATAGTCTTTAAATTTCACAACATTTTCAAGCTCAAGGATGCCAAAATGACCTAGATAGTGGCAGACTTCTGGAAACAAAAAAGAAACAGACAGCTGGAAATCTTACAGATTATGCTTACTCAAGCTCCAAGTAAGCTCCAGTCCTCTCTTTAAACTTCTCTTCTTAGAGGAGGTATATACTTCAGTGATCTTCCGCACTTCTGAAACAATTGATGCCAACAGCAAACCAGACTACTTTCTCAGTCAGGCAGGATTAGTTACTGGGCTTAGTACTGAATGGGTGCTGTGACCTGTGCTGCACAGGCATCAGTCCAGTTGACCAGATACTCTCTTCCATCCTAAAAGGCTGTAAATCTGTTGCTTACCCTATAGGATTCCAAAGTTTGCCAAGAGATTGAAGTCCTGCAAATTATGTCCAGTTTGATACAAAGCTCCTGGACTCAGGAGATATTGCAGATAAAAGAGGGAGGCAGGTGCAGGAAAAACGTCTGGCATGACACACTATCCTTTTCATGTGGCAAGAATGGGAGCTGGCACAGCCAAGAGAGCAGCAACACCCAGCAGCTGTGGATGGGCTATGCACAGGCCAGCCTGCACCAACCAGCTGTTGAGGAAATATAGCTCTCAGATTCTCCCGGTTTCCTTTGTGCTTAGATGAAATGCTCACCATGGTCCTCTTCAGGGTTATTGCAGAAAACAATTATTCTCTGTCTAATCATGCCATGCTCTTTAACTCATCAGGGTTCTTACCAGCATGATGCAGTTTTCAAATCAGACATAAAATTGTAGTCAGCTTCTGTGCCAGGTATGATGGTGTGAACGTGATAGTACTTGGGGGCAGGTACATGGCAGCATTAATTACAAGAGGCCAGACTGGAATGCGCTTTGCTCTCTGCACCCCATCCTGTTCATGTGAGCACACGAGGTGCTAGAGAGAAGCTAGAGAGAAGACTGGATTTTGTTGCGATTTCAATACCCTTGTGTAAGCAGCCAGAAATTTTCAGGTAGACAGAGCATTGACAATGGTATTTCTAGTTTCTGTAGTGTAACTAGCTTCCACTGCTTTTCTAAAAAGTAAACAACAAAGACAAAAGGATGCTTCAGTGTGTTCAAGGTTTCATCGTGAGAGGGTATTAGGAGCTGCTCACAGGAGGCATTGATGTTTTCATGTTGAATGAACTTCACAAGGTATTTGGATGAAAACCTCAGCATATAGAAGTAATATGCTGAAATCCATTGCATAATGCATGCAACCTCCTTCCTTCTCAGCTATATAATGCACTGGGCTATACGACTTGATACAGGACAAGTTCAAGACAAAGAAGACCAATACCAAGGGGTATTGGAACCTCTGTATTTCTTACGTCTAGTCACTTGGCAGCTGAATATTTTTTTATACAAAATGTATAAATTTCCAGACAAGTCCCGGGCTATGACTCACCTTGCAATAGGAAGCAATACAAGAGGTCTTTTAAGGTCCTGTTCTGAGTCAAGAGGTTCTCCATTCTACTATATTGCCTTACTCCCGGGCAATTTTACATCAGTGGTATAATCCTGATTATGAACAGAAAAGCAACTATAGGTGCAGTTACTTTCTTATCAAATTTTCATCGATTCCTTGCAGTTTCAACTATACAGCTGTCTCTGGAAAGTATTTCATATATTTGAATTACATAGTCACACAGAATAATCTGAGTTGGAAGGGACCCACAAGGTCATTGAGTTCAACTCTTAAACGGCACCACTGATTCTCATCGGGGACAGGAATTGAACCCTGGTCTCCCACTCACCACTCTGCTAAAGTAGATTTAGTTAGTTTCTAACTAACTAGTTAGTTTCCAACCAACACTGTTTTCTTAGATACCTTCTCAGTTATTCTTATCTAAAAATTAATAATATCATGTTTCAGGTAATGCACATATAAGCCTTAGAATCTGCTGAAAGACCAGGTTAGAAGACAGCCTTAAACTCCAGGGTCAGTATGGCACTGGGGTCACATTTAGCTTCTAGCTTTGATGTTTATCTCTTCTTCACAAAGAAGCATGCCATTTCTTAAAAAACATTTGATTGGAGTACATATCCATGTTTAAACACATATAGGTTTAACTATTTGGGCATTTGTTCCAACAGAAAAACACAAATAGAAATAATTACGGGGAAAAAACCAAACAAACCCAAACTCAAAGCATTTTACATAATCTTTTTGAAGAAACACCTAATTCTAAACTTTTCTTAATGTTCTGATAGTTATTTTGACTTTATGATTTAGAGGCCTTTATTTAAATTTCCTTCTACTTTGTTTTCTAAGTATTTAAAATATTCCAAATGTGGTTTTGGTGGGTTTTTTTTTCAAATCTTCTTTATATTATTATTTTAATGGAAAACTTTTTTCAATTTATTGAACCTGAAAAATAATTGAAAACCCATTTTAGCACTGTTTGCTTGTTGATGACAGACCTGTAAGTAACATAATCTGGTATTCTGTTTATCTTCTATCAAATGAGAACAACAATCTTTCATAATCTTGTTTCTCCCTTTGTCTCTTGGACAGAGAAAATCCCCTCACTATGCTCAGGGATTACAGGGAATGTCCATCCTCCCAGTGTTGTTGGATTTAATGTAATAATAAATTTAGTATCACTGAAATGGAACCAGTCTGCTTCTGGCTAATAATTACAAGCATGATAAAGTATTTTCAGAGAGGTTCTCAGTATGTTTAAAACTGAGTAAAGCTTTCATCTTATGAGGCAGGCATTTCAGATTAAAACTGCTTTATATTGACCTTATTTTCATAATTAAGATTTTAAATATTAGTTTTCATTAAACTGCATCGAGTCTTCACTTCGTTAAACTGTAATTCCCTTTGGTTAAGTAATGGCACATGAATACTTCCATGTTAAACTGACTTTGTGGTGAGAGCAATAATTTATTATTTAATAATTTTTAGAGTCTTTCCAGCAATACAGAAATACAGTTTCTCAGTATCTTTCATAGCAGCTTTAGCAGTAAACATCTTAAAATTAAGAGCAGCAACACTAAAAAGGTACCAGAAGGCTCATATACATGGTACTCACCTAAAGGTACATGAGTGCAGGCTAGCCTTGAATACTCTTGTGATCATCCAGTGGATACAACACAGAGCTGTGTCCTGCTCCTAAATTTTCTTTGGACCTGCTCTGCAATCTTTGTTACATCTTGGCAGCTTTTTGTAAACTGATCTACTCATATGTGAAAGGAACAGATTTGGTTGTGAAGTGCTCTATTTGACTGTACCTGAGATCCAGTTCTTCCAGGTGTCCATTTCAATTTCCTGAGCATCTGTAGACTAAAATGGATTTTGAGAATTCTCAGTAAGATATGCACAGTATGTTGCAAAATAAACTCCAACAATGGAAAGGACATTGTTGGATGACCTTATTCACTAAGTGGATCAAAATGCCTGTGTAAAAACTTTTGATGAGGATTACTTGGTACACAAGTTGTCCTTTGGTCACAATCCAAAGTGTATTTAGCTCAGTGCCCAGTGTAAAGGCTGACTCGATAGGTTTTAGATCATAGTCTGCAGCTCCATTAAATCCTTTCAACCACTCCTCTCTTTCAGACAATCTCAGCTTCATTTATCTGATACTTGTTTCTTGTAATGTCTTAGCTTCTCCTTTTGCTTTGAAGTGTCTTGCTCCTTATCCTCTTCATAAAATACTTTTCTTGTGTTTCCTGAGTCCAAGAGAAATTTAAAAATAAAAAAAAAGTTCAAATATTCACTCTCACTGTAAGTGGTATGCAGTTTTTTTCAAAAATTTTAAGTAATCATAGAACCAAAACCAAAGGCAATGACCTGATCTAGATTTCTGACTCTCATCTTTGTGTGGCACAGTCCCAATAGAGAAATGCCTTCCTGAGGCTCAGCATCCTTGCCACACTGACTCCAGCTTCTGCCTCACTCCTACAGGCTACCCAGGGGCTGCTTCCTCGCCTTCTCAGAGTTCCCCTCCAGACGTGCAGGGCAGAGGCGGTTGAGCCGGTCTGGTACACCCTCTATCACTTAGGAGTGTGTGGCAAGGATCTGCTGCTTACACTACAGGGATCCTACTGCTGTAACTAATTTACAATGTTGGAAGTGATATCAGAACAAGTAGATGTCATCAGGGTAGAGAGAACTGTGTATATATGATCACAGTAATAATGATCACAATGCCTTGCTCTGAACCGACGTATAGGTGGAAAAAACTTATCAGAACAGATGGCTTGATGTATACAAAAAATACTTTGTGAATACATGATTAGACATGACAGTCCTTATTGTTTCACCCACCTAGATTTTGATAAGAGAAGTGATAGCAAAATTTTTAAATTGTGAATAAGTTTTTTTCTGCAAAGCCTCTGAGTGGAAACCTAGCGTATATGAATAGCTTCCCTTTGGGTCTGGTTGCATTAAGCCACACAGATAACATAAGTAGAGATGACAAAACTTGCCTTCCTTCTGTACAGTTACATTTTCCAAGGGGGCCAGGTTGCATAGTGTCATCCAGTAAGGTGACATGACTCTATGCAGCACCAGTTGACATGGTTACCCTGTGCAGCTCATGCTAGACCTATTCCCTAAAGGAGCAGCATTCAGTACGGACATATCCTCTGGATTCAGATCCATCTTTAACCTTGGCAGTTCACAGTAAAAGTTAAGTCAGCCTGTAAAAACAGCAACCGTAACTGATTAGTCATTCTCAGAATAATTGTCAAGTATTTGATCTGACTGCTGTGAAACTAGAACTTATCCCATTACGAAGTCAAACGATTTGTTCAAATGCTCTGTTCAAACACTTCTACCCTGAAAGCTGTTTATACCAGCAATGGCTGACTTTGTGATCCTGTTTTAGAACCTTATCCTTGTCTCATTTCAGTCATTTGGAAGAATGTCAGGGAGGCAGAATAATAGTTTAGGAAAGATCTTCACAAATCAAACAGAAACATTGGCATCCTCCCTTTCCCCCAAAACTATACTGATGTGCAAATAAAGGCATAAAAGTGATGGTGAGAAAACAAAAGACAAGGAACACTTTTTGTCTGAGACATACAAAAAGAAGTTATAAATCTGTTGGTTTTGACAATGAGTTGGTTTTGCTACATTTAATCATAAAAGCAGAATCTTCCTCCTAACTGGAGATCTTGTGACTTTTTTTAATATGGATGGGGATATCCCTTTGTGCAAACTGTCAGTAAGTACGTAGAAGAATCTGAACTCTGTACTCAAAATACCTCAAAATTCTCTAACAAAAGATTAAAGCTGTCATAATACTTTTAGAAGAAAAGATGGAAAAGATGGGAGAAAACTGAAGTGTGGTTACTGTTACAATTGCTTTTTATGTGAACATAATCTTGCTCTTGGGGAAAAAGCATCACAGAAATCAGAAGATTATAAAATACCAATGTCCTACATTTCATAATCTTAGGCACAAGTTTGCTTTCACCTTTTTATATATTTAAAAAATTATCATTGCATGAGAACTCTAACATGAAAACTAATTAACAGTATTATGGCTCTCCTCACTTGTTTCTTGACTACAATTCATCAACTGGACATGTACACATAAACTTTAACCAAAATAACTTTAAACAAAATGACAAAGGAAACGACAATGTGCTATAATACAGTGAATCCTCTCTGTATCGCGACTTCTCCTTCACGACCTCGCCCATTTGCGAAGCAATTTTTTCACAGTCCGGCTCTGGGGATCTGCGAGATTTCATACCCAGCGCATGCGCTCTGCTTCTGCTTTGCCGAGGGGCGGGGACGGCTCTCCCTGTGAGGTGGGCCGGGCGCCGCCCCAGCTCCCCCGGGAAGGGGATGGAGGGAGAGTTCGGGGTTTCCCTGGCTCAGCCTCAGATTTACAGTCCTGCCGCAGTGTGCCCGACCCCTGATCCGGTCCTGTGTGTCTCCCTGCCCAGTCCCTACAGTGGAAGGGTCACACTGCACTATGTCCCAGGCGGCCACTGAGACCCAGTGCAGCACCGCCACAAGACATGCCATGTATTCGTATATACAGTGTATGTATGCACATATAATTTATAGAATTTAAAAAAGTGTTGTGGAAGCTTTNCCGCTCAGAAATGGTTTTCTTTGCTCGCTTGTGCCGAGAGACAAGGGGAAGGAGCAGAGAATTTTCCGCAGAGCTCCGGAGTTCCGGGGGGCGGAGCAATGGGCGTGGCCTGCATGCATATTAACGACCTGCAGGTCTTTGCAAGATTAATGTTTCACAATGCCTTTGGCCTGTCCCTTTCCTCGCAATGGAGGAGGTGTAACTGTAACATGATAATTAGACATATCATTGGTGTTTCAGTCTTCTGTAAGTCACGTCATAGTGAGAGAAGATGTCAGATTACTGGAAAAAATCTGACGTCTTGAATGAAAAGTTACCATAACCTAGTCTTACGGTGAACTTCAAAAGGTGAAAAAAAATCTTTTGCGAACAGGGGCCTTGTATAAGTAATTATTTGTGTCTCTTCAATTAGCCATGGTCACCTTACATTTCATGCTGTTTGGTGAAAGCTGTAGTGTAAGCGGTTTTAAATTAAGAACAAGGAATATCACTCTTTTGAACTGAGGGAGTAATTAATTCATTCAAATAATTACATGTTGCAACAAGTGAAATAAGAAAACGTGATCAGTTTACAGACAACTGGAATGTGAGAAATACTCACATTATGTACAAACTTCTTATACTTTATTAGATTCATCTTACCAGGAACATTACTGAATACAAGGAGGTCCCTGCAGGCTTGTTTTACTTCAAGTGTAACAAACTCAGTAAAGACGGTGTACAAGCAAAAGCCTGCAGAGTAGAAAGGAATGACGACACAATGAAACTGGATCACAGAATCACAGAATATTCTGAGTTGGAAGGGACCAAGAAGAATCATCAAGACCAACTCTTAAACTGCACCACTGGTTTGATTCCTGGCAGGAATCGAACGCCCCATTTCCCGCATGAGAGGCGGGGACACTCACCACTGTACTAAAGTGGATTTCCTCTGGTGTGAAGTTTCTTATCTACACAGTCTACTCATTATATCTCACAGTAACCCTACAATTCAAGAAACTCACTGTCAAGCAAGTAAGAATACATCAAACAATGTTTGTAATTCAACAAGAGAAGTCATTCTTAGTCCTGCTAGTCCTTCCTAGAAGAAAGGACAGTAAAAAAGAAAGGACACATACATCCTGTTCATTAACTGTAGAATGGATTTGTTTCACTGCAAATAGGGAAAGCTGTCATCGAATAGCAACCTAGCAGTATGTCAGGCTGTGTGGAAATGTTTTTAAAAACTTCCATGCCTATTGCATAATCTCTCTACCAATAACATGCTCCTTAAATTCTTTGGGAACATTTTCTCTTTAAAAGTCCCACATTAACATCATATCTGTTAGCTAAATCCACTTAGGGGAGTAAGGTCTTATTCATTTATGAAATACAAAACAAAGCAAAATAGATTAATAGACAATATACTTTAGCTTAGAAAAATTTTATAATTCTGCTAAACTTGCCCATTGGCCTTGTTTAGATTGCGAAGTTCATAGTATAGAAGTGCCCTCCTTTGTGTCTTCTCTATATGCAAGTAGGCTGCAAGTTTTTGGCAGTTACAATGACAGAAATTTCCCCTTGTAACTGCAAATATTTCCACCACTGCGAGGTGCTTCTCCATGAAGGGCTCTGTGGGTGTTATTAAAGAGGTTTAATTATATACCACATATATTTTATTGTCTCTGGTTTCAGTCTTTATACATGGGCTGCATGAACTTAGAAATCAACAACTGAAGTATTTAATTTTGGGGTTGTTTAAAATACTGTGCCAGATACCAGAAACCAACAGATGATTGTTCTCAGAGCTGTTCAAAGTTCTCATGGAGGATGCAAAATGGAAAACACTGGTGTAACATAATGACAACTTAGCACAGGCAGAGAAGGTGAATTCTCACTCAAACTTTGAGCAGTATCTAACCACACAAGAAGCACCCAAGTCTCTGATAATTCAGTGACATGTTTTGATTGTCAGGAAGTATTTGGAAGTGAGTACAGCATGAGACAGACAGCAAATGCACATACAAGTCAATGGTGGACTGGGAGGTCCAGAAGACTTCACTGCACAATATGTGTTTCACACAGACTTGTTCTTGTGTTTGCAGATCTCTGCTAAAGGCCAGAGTTTCCTTGCATGAACGCACAAAAAATCCACACTGGTGAGTGTCCCCACTTCTCATTGATCGGGGGTTCAATTCCCACCAGGGGGGCAGTGGTGCCATTTAAGAGTTGGACTTGATCATCCTTCTGGGTCCCTTCCAACTCAGAATATTTTGTGATTATGTTACCCAAAATGCCTTCACGTCAAAGCGTTTTAAAGTCTCATCTGAAAATTCAGTGGTGCATATACATACTACATCAAGCCCAATTATCTGTTTCCAAAGAGATGAAGGGTTTGCTAATTCTCTATTAACACACATTCTAGACAAGCTCAGGAAGTGTCAGTCCCTCCCATATCACTTGTTGAACAAGATCATTCATTTCAGTCACACATAAGAGGTTTCCAGCCTTAACTGAGTCCTAATAACTTCCAAAGAAGTAAGAAACTGGATTTGTGATATGTGTCCAAATCCCACCACAGGCAAGCAGATGAAATCCATCCCTCCCACATTCACTTGGGCAGCAGGGTGCCAATTCACTGACAGTCATCCCAAGTGATCCCATCTGTGCCATCCCTAGCACAAATGGTGTCTTCCCCAGTGGGTACGCTGAAGAAGTCACAAGGAAGGAATTCGGTTTTCAAAGTGAGAAGCATTCAGACAATGAAAATATTCAGTTTCATTTGGTTCCATCATGTCATCAAAAAGCTAGCTTAATTGTGGGATTTGCTGTTGTTGCTTCAGGAGTAGAGCAACTGAATCTGTTCGGGCTTTTATTTTCCAGTTGAGCTTTTTAAGATTACCAGTACTGTGATGGGGTACAGGCATTATCAATGTTCAAAACTGCAAAGCCAATGAGACTTGAGGCCCTTCTTCCTGGAGGAAAGTGGTTTGATGCAGGAGAATGAATACTGGATTAGGTCTCAAATCCCAGTTCTGCCATCAGTTCCGTGCATGATCTCAAGAGAGAATTTTGTTCCACTTCTATGGACACCAAGTAAAGACAATGATGCATTTCTTCTCATAGCAGCCATATGAAAGTTCATGATTCATTTGGTCACTACTGTGCTCTACTAAGTTCTTGAAATGACCATAAGGAAAGAAATAATTCTGCATTCATTCCATGGTGTAGCCACTAGTTAAATAAGGATAAAAATAATAAACAGATGTTGGATTCTCTAACCAAACTCCACTACAATGAAAGGAGCTGCAAAAAAGGAAAGAATATACTGTAGTTGTACTATCAAGGACTGGCACACATATGGTGCCAAATTTACATTGTATGGACAGACTTATTTCTGGCATTTCATAATTTTGAATCCTTGGCTTTTCAAGTGGAACATAATTTGTCCTGTACTGTACAGTACTACACTGTGTACTGTACTGTGCAAAAAAATTCCAATGAAAAATACCCCCCAAAGTGACACCATGTAATTAGATTTTGTACTATGTAGGGTGGGCAGCACTTGTTGGCATATCAGACAAAGAGGTAAAGAGACTGGATGGCATTTTCTTCAATCTAGCAAATGAGGGGCATGGAAGAAGGGCCATGGCACTTTGCTGCATGTGGCCAATTTCTTTAGGTAACCTGTAGATTTTGCTCTCTCAGCAGTCATTTGATATAGCACTTAGACATCTTAGGTTTGAAGTAAGAATCTCAGCTTTCCTACATTATTTCATAAGTTTAGTATATCCTAAGTACTGTGTTGGACTGCGACTAGGTTTTTGTCAGTTGTAATTTTCAAAAATCACTAAATTTGCTCCAAGCATCACCTCTGTATCAATATATCTTCACTGTAGTTGAGAAATACTTTATAAACTGAAGAATAATTGAAAATAAAATCAGGACTATTGAAATACATTATTGGTTTAAAAAAAATCAAAATTGCTGTGAGGTCAAAATCCTCAAATTTCAAACATACTGAGTAATTTTCTGGAGGGGAGAAGCAGTATAGTAGGTCATCTAGGGGAAAAAATGAAGGTCTTAAGAAGACTT
>WEKX01002036.1:132779-150190 GCA_013390025.1 Pitta sordida
AAAAAAAAAAAAAAAAAAAAAGAGGAATGAGGAAAGTACGTAACGGAAACAATGAATTTTTAGGACATGTAAAACAAAGAGGGCAGTAGGCAAAAATGTTGGGAAATACATACTTGAAATTTCCATCGCATTTATGCAAGGAAATACAATTTATCTAATGCTATGAGAAGCCAGGAATTAGAACAGGTAAGCATTCCTGTCACTGCCATATAATGGCGAATGTGCCTAATAATCAATATAACTCTCCTATAAGGTAGGAAAGCAGTGTAATTACCATTCGGCCGGTAAGGAATGAAGGCACATTCCTTCATGTGCCTGAGGAAGAAAGCTTCTGCATCCATACCAGACCTCAGCAACACCCTTATTTAAGCATGGGACAATTGCATCCCACCTTTGTATTTGAAAGAAAAGTGAAACTTTGGCACCTGTCTCGGCAGAGCTCTTCAGTGCATGCCAGACAAATTCCTGTCTGAATGGACCGTAGTTGTGCAAACAGATACACATCAGTCTAGATACAGTTAGAGAGGTTTACCAGAGCCCATACAGGTTAAAATATTTGCACCTGAAATAACATCTCACATCAATCTTCAACCTTCCAGCTGGTGACAATGTCTCTTGTTTGTCTCATCCCTTACAGAAAATCTGTTACTCTTGCCACCCTTCATAAAAGCAACCCAACCCAACCCAAAATATATATATATATATTCCCTAGTTTATATTCTGATGTCATTACTGCTAGGAAAGTAAATACTAGTAGCGGGATGCCTAGAATCCTTCCTACTCCTCCTCTGGCCGGCCTAGTTGTGTCTTCACAGCTTTCAGCTTCTCCACATTGCTCTGGCAATCTACATCTCGCTCCTAACTTTTTTTGTTTTCAGCCAAATATGCCTATTCACAGAGGAATCTTTATCTCTCCAACCTTGATCTCCATAGCAGTGACTGAGGCCCAGGCAAGAGTTGAGCTGTTAACCCCCTTGCTGCCAGAGGAAAAAAAATCTAAACCAGGACATTAATACAGCATGACAACTGAATAAAATTAAATCAAAAATTCTAAACACAAATTTTCGCTATTTTTTTTTTGCCTAACAGCTATTCTCTTCATCCACTCTCGTGTATATTGCATGTACCATCTTTGTATGACATGGAAATAAACATTCTCCAAGCCATCTGAAGAAGTTTGGATCATTTTACTGAAACCACTGACTTAAAGCATGGCAAAGAAATTAGCGTGTAGAATAAAATGTACTATAGTATCACTAGGAACCAATGATTGTTTGACAGATCATTTACCAGATATTTTAACTGCTACTTTCTTTCGCATGGGAGTCACCCCTTCACTCTTTAACTGGATCTTCACCTGGCTTTCCAGCCTGTGTGCAGACACACTGTCCAGACAACCACATAATATCTCCCTTTTGGAGTGGCTGTCATTGCTTTCCAGCACAAAATAGTTCTATTAAAGTATTTATATGATAAACAAATACTACAGCATGGAAAAAGCACCAGCTGGCTGCACAAATGAATCCTCTTATGGCAAGCATGAACACCTAGGGTTATGAGTTTCATTTGAAGAGTATGTTAGCAAATGTATTTTTTTTCCCAGCACCTACAGTCTGCACACATGGTCCTATGGACAGGAAACTTATTTTATGTTGGGTTCTAGCAATGTGTCTGTTCCAAAGAAGCTGTGGATGCCCCATTCTTGGAAGTGTTCAAGGCCAGGTTGGATGGGCCTTTTTGCAACCTGGTCTAGTGGATCGTGCGCCTGCTCCTGGCAGTGGGGCTGGAATGAGATGATCCTTGAGGGCTCTTCCAACCCAAATCATTTTGTGATTCCATGATCGTCTGGTATAACTTTTAAAACAACCAGAGAGTTATAAAAAGTATTTTACTACATAGTCCAGTTTAGGAACTGGAGAGAAACACATTTAGCTGCAAGCGTTTGATGGGAACGCTGCATGTGAGGAGCTCATTCCTTTCTCGGTTGCCTGAACATTTTCCACACAACACTACGTCACTGCTGGCGCCTCCGCCCTGGCCGTTTGCACAGGACGAGCCCAGCGCCACCCTTCCCATGCCCGGTCTCGGGTCTTACTGCAGGGCCTGCGACTGCAGGGGGCTCGGCTGGGATGCGACACTGCACCCGAAGCCGGCTCCCGGAATGGAGAGGCGGCTTGGTGCGAGCATGGGTCACTGGAACCCTCCAATTGCCACGCACCCCGATAAAGCCCTCTTTGTCCCACGGACGTCTCTGCCTTAACACACTGCCCAACGCTGGGGAGAAAACACGACTGTTTTCCGAGTCTTCACCGTGAGAAAACTTCGCTGTCACCACCACTAGAAGGGTTCAGAGCATGGCACCAGCAGAAAGCTGGAACTCCTCCAGCCTCAGCCCTCTTTTGAGGCTCAGCTTCCGCCACGGCCGCCGTCCCGTCCCGTGCGGGCGCAGAGCTCAGACAGACGCCGGGATACACAGGAACCAGCTCCCGCCGCCCTGCCTGCACATTCCCATCGGGCATCCCGGAGCAGCGGAGCGGGGCGGGCCGGATCCCTCCCCCTGCCCCTCCCCGCCGCCCTCCCCCCTCCGGGCTGATATAAGCCCGCGGAGTTTCCGCGTCCTGTGACTGCGGTCAGGTGGTGGTCGGCGTTTTTTTCCCCCCTCCCTCTGTCCCGCTCTCTCTACCCCTGCGCGGCGAGGGCCGGCCCTGCGGGGAGCCGGCTGGGGAAAGTTGGAGGAAAGTTGCTGGCTTGGAAAGTTTAGAAGCGGGAGAGCCGCGGCCCCGGCCGCCCGGCTTCTCCGCCGCGCTCCACGGGAGGGAGGGCCGAGGATGGCCGGCGGGGAAGGAGCGGGATCCGGAGTGCCCGAGTGCCGGGAGCACCTCTTCAAGGTGCTGGTGATCGGGGAGCTGGGAGTGGGGAAAACCAGCATTATCAAGCGGTACGTGCATCAGCTCTTCTCCCAGCACTACCGGGCCACCATCGGCGTGGATTTCGCGCTCAAAGTTATCAACTGGGACAGCAAGACGCTGGTGCGGCTGCAGCTCTGGGATATAGCAGGTACAGAATGGAGTGGGCTTCTCTCCGCAGGGTCAGCCTGCAAGAGGCCTGGAACCCGGCTACTGGGGGCTTGGGGCACGGTCTCTGCGGAGGAAAGGATGTTTTGGCTGTGAAATCGGTCTTAATGTTTTTCCTCTTTCCACTGGTTACCTCCAACCCCTTTTGCTTGCATTTGAGGCATAAGTGGAAGGGGGTCTTGATGTGGGAGTGAAGACTTTGAATTTCTGGAGGCTCTGTGTGCTCCTGTTACATGACGTTGTGGACCTCTTGGCTTGGCCCAGGGTTTTGTAAGAGTCTTCAAAGAGCTGCTTTGCTCTGATTGCTGAATCCAGGGCTCTCAGAGGGCTCGTGTACGTAGTGCTCTTCCTCAGCAGCTTGTCCAGGCGCTGGTAGCCTTGGTGGCCTCACCTGCTGCTGAAATTAATTTATGGTTATAGCTCAGTAATGCTTCTAGAAGAAATAAGTATTTTTTCCAAGTATGTTATGTTTAGTTATGTCCTTAAGACAGTACAGTGGTAAGTGTCCCCACCTGGTGTGTGGGAGACCCGGGTTCGATTCCCGCCAGGGAGACAGTGTTAAGAGTTGGACTCGATGATCCTTGTGGGTCCCTTCCAACTCAGAATATTCTGCGATTCTGTAATTACGTTAAACCTGTGAGGTGTAACTCAAATAGCTAAAATTGACCTGAAAGAAGTGTGCTAAACTTTGCATGTTTGAAGTTACCTGCGTGATTTAAAAGTGACTTTGATCCTTGACATGTGTGGGATGAAATGAGTGAGGGAATAGGACTTCTGTTAGGCTTAGCTCTACATTCAAATCATGAGTTTTTGTATTAGAAAGGTATGAGCACATGGAACCAGAAAGGCCCTGTTCACTTGTCCAAACTACGTGTCATTCCTTTCCTATGTATAATCCAAAACTATTCTTTAACACCCCCATTTCCATGACTCCAGCTGTATACCTACCATGGTTAACTTTGCTTATGCTGCAGTGTTAAATGCCACGAAAAAAATCTCTTGTTTTGCTGTGGTCTTGTAAGAAATTTGCCCCCTCAGCTTCTTCATCACCTTGGTTGGTATTGCATTTCTAGTTTTGTGTTGCAGCCCAGGTGTTAACCTGCAACTCTCTTCATCCCTGTCTATCTGAGTATCTCGTTGGATATGAAAAACAAGACTTTATTTGAAATGCTGATATTTTAATTTATGCTACTGGAAGACACAAGGAAAAAACCTGATAGTTACTGTTTTCATGAACTCTGTCCTTTCAGTGGAAGCCCAGAAACAAGGAAGTGTAACATGTGGCTGCTGTAGCCTTGTGACAGACCAGCTGTACATCAGCTTCTGGTCTTTCTGCTCTAAAACATTTCAAATGTGATTCCTCAATCTGAAAAACCTGCTTCTTAATGCCATATGCTGAAACCCACATGGATCTTTCTGCTGCTGGCCTGTAGGGCAACTGAAAATATTTGCTAATTGCTGTTTTGATGAGCAAGTAAAATGTTGGCAAGCTTCCTCTTCTAATGTGTTCCTTTTGTGGACCAGCTTTAATTTTCTGAAATAATAGTATCAGTACAAGCTACTGCAACCCCCTGGATATATTTTAGCAAGTCTGGTGTGGCAAAGATTTTAGAGAGGAGGCTATCAGGATCCTGGGATTTGGCAGGCTGTCATGCCTGTATTTGACTTCTTCTCAGACCTTATTTGCTGAGACTGGGGTAGTCAGTATGGTTTTCCGAAGCAATCAGTTTCAACAGGATGGGGAGAAACTTAGCTGTAACTTGTAACAAAGTTTGGACAGATGCTATTTACATTTTGGGAAGTTCTATCAATACATTCGTGCATGAATTTCATGATCCAGACGACAGTATTTTTCACTCTTGATTATTGCCCTTAGTCTTCACCTAACAGTGTCAAAAAATACACAGAGTTAAGTGCTTCTGATAAATCCTTGGAAGCTTGTGCTAATATTTCTGATAGATGGGAAAATTAATTTTTTTCCTGTCACTGAAATATTTTTCTTATTTCATAGTGTTCTTGTATGAAGCCCCTGACTAGTCTTTCCATACTAATAATGAAAAAGGAAGATAAAAATTGTTCTACAGTTTGTACTTGAGACTCATAGTCTAATCTGGTAGTTCAGGCAATTCTGCTTCCAAGGGGCTGGAGGTTCTTTCCCAAGAAAAAACAAGACCAAGAAGAGAAGTAATCTTAGACTGAGTGACTTTTTTGGTTGGGCTGTGCTTAGCCAGTGTGAGAGCAACAAGTCAGACTCCTATAGCACTTGACATCTCAGAGTTAGTATTAAGATAGACTATTTTAGTATCCATAAGAGTTATTTTATGGTCTTAAAACTGTTGAAGTCCCCGGCCCGAGTTTGTTCTGCAGCTGTTTGCGTATGCAATCAGGAATATCTGAATACCTGAGGATTGAAGATGGCTTCTATATGGTCACAGAACATGTTTGGTAGAGTGCTTTATTAAAGTGTGTAGCACAGTGTCTGAGCATGTGATAGTCATTCCCTTTTAACTTGTCAGCCCAGCTGTCTTCTGGCTTTCAACAGCTCATGTAGATAATTTTGTCTGCTGATCTGTGCAGGAAAACATCTTTAGATCTCTTGAAAAGATTTGAATCTTATGGTAAGTAATGTTACATGTGACTTCCCTGAAAGCAGTGTGATGCTGGCATCCTGAATTGATTTTGATACATTTAAAAAGTCTTCTGAATTTAAGTCTAACCTTTAAGCATAGAAAGAGATATTGTTTTTCACTCGATCAAAGCTTGTACGTAACAGTTCATCATAAAAGTCTCTCCTTAAAGAGCTAGGTTTTGCAATCTAAGGTTTTGCACCTAAGTCAATGATGAGAACTGATAATGTAGTTCTTTCATCAGCTAAAGATCATAATGCAGATACTTGTCTGGCTCCTGGTGTGATTGCAAGCAAAATGATAAATGTTGTGCTGTGTATTACAATGCAGCAGGTTCCTAATTTACTTGTACTAGCTGGATTTTTATTTTAATGATTAGATAATGCTATCAAATAGAGCATGACAGTGTTACACTGCCTATATTGTTTTGTCTTTTTTTTTTTTGCTAGTGAAATAATCTTCTTGTTGCAAGGTACAAAATAACGCACATTTTTGCAGTAGCATCCAAGGGGAGGGCATGTGAAATGATGAAGGGATGGGAAGGCTACTGTTGTGTCTAGACTTCTGTATTTCAGAGGTACTCAGGCATTTTAGTTTTTAGACACCAGATGTAACTTCTTGAATAAGGGAGATGAAAAAGCTTGGAAGTAAGACTGATCATCCCTGTCAGATTAACTTGGTTACAGCATGAAGTATTCAAAAAGAAAGCTGAACTGATTAGATGCATGTTCTTACAGGAGCAAAACTTTGAAACCTTAGCTGCCCTGGGCATTACTCCTGGGTTGTTTTCATTGGTTGTTTTCTTTTTTTAATCTTGATGTGTGAAGTAAGGATAAATATCTTTCTCTATTTAAATTCTGAATGTGTTAGAACCAGGTTAACCACTTTGATCAAAGGGCGTAAATGAATGGCAAAATAAATAGGAGATAGGAATGAGTCATTGTGGTAAAGAGATGCAAAACAAAGGAATCATAATGATAGGGAGTGCTTTTATAGTCTGCTGCAATACACCAGAGATTTCTACTTGACAAGCATGCTGTTTTAAGGAGTATACTGCACTGACCAAGATGTGGTCAGGAGGTGTATGTAGCATATTGATGAAACCTAGTCAGATGATACAGAAAATCCTTGAAGTTTTCTTCCAGTATCATAGAAACTACTGAGTAGTGTTAGCTGCGGCTTTAGGATCACATTGACTGACACTGTTGCTATCAGCCTGTAACTTGCTGGAGGGCAGGAGTGGTAAAGATCCTAAGTGACTGCTTGAGCTTGACTTCTCATGAAGGATGTCACTAATGGCAACTGGTAGACAGGCTTTGGCTGAGCGATTCTGAATTGACTTCAGTGTAATAGCACCCTTATTCCAGGACTTTATTAGAATTTCTTTGTAAAAATGTTCATTGAAACTGAAGTAATGCTTTAACTTGGGAGTGTGGCTATGAAATTGGCCAAACAGAAGAGGAATTATTGCACTTTGGTGTTCTAAACATGCTCTAAAGTATCCCAAGAGTTGAATGATAGACTTGTAGCACAAAAATTTGTTGCTAAAGTCTCTTGTTTCTTGCCTTGAGAAGATCTGAACTCCAACTATAGGTATTATCACTCCTCAAGAGGACGGAGAAATAAAATTAACTATTTTGGCTAAATATTAAGTTGAGAAAGGGCTGAAATATACCCATCTTCTCTATGAAGACAAATGAGTGTTAGATATTTAATGCTGAACTTGTAAGTTATTTAGAAAGTTAACTTGATCTTGTCTATAGGAAGTTATGAGAAATGGGAAAGTCCAGGAAACCATGGATATAGTTGACTTTCAAAGGTGTTCAGGCTGTTCCAGTATGTGAGATGTATGTTTCACTTGCATGTGAAACCCCCTTAGTCTCAAGCAGCTTTATATTCCAGTTAGTCTCAGTCTGCTTTTGTACTACTGGCATCTCATAAGGCTGCCAATTTGCCTTTATGTATTTACCAGGTCATTAACTTGTTTCTTAAATTCGGGACTAATTTTACCTATTTTTAAAATAAGGTCTAAAGCAACCCTTGAGTGATGTTAATGCTCCCCTGACAGTCTGTAGGGAGCAACCAGAAAACTGCCATTTCCTGTCTAGGCACGCTGTGCCATAGACACATGTTCTCCTATATTGCTTTATAAAGGAGTCTCACCTATGAAAAGCTTGCAGACAGCAGTCTCTGAAGGTAGTCAAGGTATTCTTGTAACAGCATGTCCTTATCTGCAACACTTTTTGATGGGATTAATATGGCAACTCCCTCAAAGAAACCATGAGAAAAATTGCTTGACTGTGTGCCTAGTACAAGTAACATAGGGTGGAGGCAGGCCAATTCAGGCATAACCTGCCCTAACCATGGGATTTTTTTTTTTCCTTGCCCTTACAAACATGTTATGAGTGTGCTCATAAATAACTGCATGAGAAGTGTGTGCAGAACTTGGAGTTCAGGCTTTTTTCAGAAACTGTTGTTTTCTGAGATTACTTCCTAGTTTATATGGTGCTGAAGGTTCCAGCACTGCCTTCATGTGGAGATGGGAGCACTATCATTTTGCTAACAGATGATGCAGGTCAGAAGATTGCCAGTCAGAGTTGGAGAATCTTATATATGACTATGTCTACAGACTCATGAATTAGACCTGAAAGACTTGTAACTTAATTTCTGAATGCTTCCTTTTCACACAGGTTTAAATATACATCTCATAAGAGAAAATTTACTTGGGGATAGTGTTGGCTGGAAACATGCAAGACTAGCATATACGGTTTGAGGAGAGGAAGTAGAAGGCCTGCTTATGTTGAAAGACTTTGAACACTGACTTAGAAGCAGTAGAGACAAGAAACAGAATTTAAGGTTTACTGAATGTTTCTGTCTAGAAACCACTCCCCTGTGGGAAATGTTGTGTATGTCCTTTCTTTTGGCTCTTCTGGATTAGCTAGGGTTATGAGCTTTTTGTTGGGAATGAGTGCTTGGTGCTCTACAGCTAAGTGCTGTGAACATGTTCAACTTGAGTGTTTTCGTGTTTTTCCAGCTTTCAGACACCTTTAAATGTAAACAGATTCTGGATGAGTTTTTTGGGGGGAATTCCTCTGGTTAGGTTCACTTTTAATGAAATGCTTTCAATGCTTTCAAGTGAAGTATGAGCATAGGCCTTGCTGATTAAGGACTTGCCATGTCTTACCAGTGGGGTTCCAAGTCATTCATAGTGAAAGTTCTTTTGCTTCTTACTATGTTATGTAGGAACTCCAAGAATTATGTGTTATCTTGAACTAAACTTAAAGCCAATGTGCTGATGGAATTCCATATGGGAAGTGCTGCTGTTGTGAAGTTGGTGCTATAAGGTAGTTTAATATGGTAATTTTGATTATGCATGGCAGGACTGTTTAGTTAACTTACAGTTAAATGATAGAGTTGAAGAATATGTTCTTTGAGTGTCTTGGAAATAAGCTTAGAATTTTCTTCTAGGTTTTTCTACATGTTCTACAAGAAATGGGGTTAAAGATGTGATCTGAAAAGACCACTTGACCTAGTACAGGCTTACAATTTGGTGTATTTATCATGCAAGAACTCAATTTCTGTCAACATCTATTCCTTTTACTACGGAATAGATGGTGCTTCAGCCTTATTTTCAAATAGATAAAGTTCATGTCATATAGCAGTTGCTCAGAAGGTTTGTGGTTTCTACAAGAGCACAATAAAAGTGTTCTCCTAGTACTCTGATACAGAGAAGAAAGGATGAATGTAGAGGTATGCATCAAATATAGCTGGGGGGAAGAGCTACTCTGAAGGTAAACAATACCTAAATTCCTACGTGCAATACAGTAGACAAGAGGGAAAATAATATATGTGTATAACACAACATAACGAATTTTTGGATTAGATTAGAAAACAAAAAGCTTTTCAGAAATTACCTTACATGGATTGTAAGTTTTTGAGGCACGTACTAGCTACATTCTAGGCCTTCAAACAATACTGACTCAAGTAGTCAGAAGTTAAGCTGGTTTGACAAGTCAAGCGTGTTACCCTTCAGAGACAAGCTGGCATGCATACAGTGTTGAATATATACATGTGTGTAATGCATGGAACTTACATGAATGTAAATCAAGCTTTATCAACTCTCCTTTCATCAGTGTTGCAGCTTCAGTCTTGGTGGTTCACCTCATTTACATCTCCACTTTTACCTCTTACCAGCTTGGTTTTCCTTTGCATGAACACTAGGACTGGGTGTTAGTGAAGTGCATATCCACAAGTACAATGAGTTTGCAAGTGCTGCAAAGGGGTGGTTCTCAACTGATTACTTGTCTTAAATAGAGGAAAATAATCTTGTCTGCCTGGTTCCAGAAAAGGCACCAGCATGCTGTAGAAAATGAGATTCTTCACCTCAGCCACTGAGATTCAGTCAAGTTGTTAGAGAGACCTTCCATGGGCTCCAGGGGTAACTCCAGTGCCGGGTTCTTCACTTTGGACATAACAACCCCATCCATCACTATCGGCTGGGGGATGTGTGGGTGGAGAGTGGTGAAATGGAGAAAGATTTAGGGGTAGTGATTGACAGGAAACTCAATATGAGCCAGCAGTGTGCCCAGGTGGCTAAGAGGGCCAGTGGCATCCTGGCCTTTATCAGGAACAGTGTGGGCAGTCAGACTAGGGAAGTTATCCTTCCCCTGTACTCAGCGCTGGTCAGACCGTATCTTGAGTAGTGTGTGCAGTTCTGGGCTCCCCAGTTTAAGAAGGATGTTGAGCTGCTTGAGAGGGTCCAG
Organism: Pitta sordida; assembly: GCA_013390025.1. Classification (NCBI taxonomy): domain Eukaryota; kingdom Metazoa; phylum Chordata; class Aves; order Passeriformes; family Pittidae; genus Pitta; species Pitta sordida. The sequence continues at coordinate 143,244 of WEKX01002036.1, forward strand.
AGAAGGGCAACAAGGATGGTGAAAGGACTGGAGGACAACTCCTATGGGGAGTGACTGCGGGAACTGGAGTTCTTCAGCCTGGAGAAGAGGAGGCTCAGAGGTGACCTGATTGCTGTTTACAACTACCTGAGGGGAGGTTGCAGTCAGGTGAGTGTGAATCTCTTCTCTCAGGCTGATGACACCAGAACAAGAGGACATGGCCTTAAGCTATGCCAGGGGAGGTTTTGACTGGATGTTAGGAAGAGGTTTTTCACAGAGAGAGTGATCTCTCATTGGAANTGAGCATGCAGAGCGCCCTCTGACTTGGGAGACACCCCCCTGCCCCCGAGAAACCACAGGCCTCTCTGGGATGGCATGACCATGCACTCACAGCCCAAACACTGTGCCACCGCTCCCTCCTGATGGCCCATGCCCAGGTGTCCTGGTGCCGCGCTGGCCACGGGGCCAGTACGCCTCGCAGTGGCTGCCAGTGCAGGCTGCCAGTGCAGGGCTGTGCCAGAGGGCTGGGGCGCCTGGGTGCAAGCGCCAGGGTCGGGAGCAGCAGCGTGGGGTTTGGGCTGTGAGCTCACAGTTGTGGCACCCTGGAGAGGCACGTGGTTTCTCGCGAGTGGAGGGGTCTCCCGAGTCACAGGGGGCTCGGAAATGGTTCCATTTGCTCCCCTGCGCTCAGAGCCTGAGGGGAGAAGCAGAAATGTGCCCGCAGTGCTCTGGTGTTCGGGGGGTGTGGAGCAATGGGCGTGGCCTGCATGCATATTAATGACCTGCATTTCTTTGCGAGTTTAGCTTTTTGTGAGGCCCGTGGCCTGTCCCATTCCTCGCGAAGGACAGGGTTTAACTGTACTTGCTTCAGAAGGTAGGGAATTTCTATTTATATGTGTTTTCGTATGAAGCATAGGAATACCTCCTGTGAAATTCTTGTGTGTGTTAAAGGTAGCATGACCAACAGTAAGCAGTGACTACAAAGCACAGCATGCTTCTCAGGCAGCCTGTCGGAAATGTTCAAAGTTCTCTACTGGCTATGGAAATAGTGTAGAAGGATAAATGGCATGATGAGATTACACTTGGAAAAATGACAGGATTTCAGGGATTTATGGAGCCTGTTTAGAAATAAATATCTCAACTCTGTCCAGAGAAGGCTAGCAAACTTTCAGTAGCAGTGCCTTAGCAGGTAATAAAACCAAGTATTCCTTATTGGAATTTAGCAGCTTTTCAAATAATAGATTAAAAAGCAGCCTCTGAATGTCACTGCAAACAGCTTTTGGGAACTCGTTCTTTAAATGCTCCCAGACTAGAGTGCTGGGTCAAGCAAAGTGGCAGCTATTTGATGCAAAATTCCAATTGCACACAATGTACCATGACACGATGACCATTTTAGAGATTAACATTTTTTCGGTCTTGTGATAAAGTCAGACAAACTGACTTTAGAATTGTTCTCCTGTGTGCTGTGAAATGCTGTAGAGCATCACTGTTAAGTACGCAATGCAGCTCTGGCTGTAGGGCTGCACCAAAGGATACGGATTAGAGGGTGTCTGGCAGGTAATAGCTTAACTGTGGCAGATGACTTGCTGGGGTAAGTCTTGCTGAAGCAATGTAAGAAGTACCGATTCATGCTGTTGCTGGCACTAATTAGACTATGTCAATGTTTTTTGAACACTTATGCAAGGAGAGTTGATCTAACTAGCTGTCAAATACAGCATGTATGGAAGTCATTTAGCTTGGTTGAATTCTGCTTTTCTGGGGATGGAAATCTAGTGCTTGAACAGGGACTTTTGCTTGCTGTTTAGCAAAGATGCAAGCAAAATAGGTGGAACTGTCATACAAACGTGACTGTCATGCTGCTATATATTATGCACTTGATGTTGGACAAAACCTATTGATCTACAAGTGCCTCTAAACTTCCTAAAGACAAGATAGTAAGCTGTTAAAGTCAGTTTGGACAGTTAAATCATTAGCTTAGCCCAAGGCTAGAGGCAGCAATGAAAACTTTATCAGTTTTGCTGTAAAATTTCCTGTGAGAAATACTCAGTTGCTTGAGAGACTTCCTATCTTTGTGACAGAATGGTATGCTTTTTCTGTTACGATGATAGATGTGGTCAGAGTACCTGTTGGAAATCAAGTATCTAAATTCTGAGCATTGCTATGTCAGTGCTCTTGCTGTTTTGCTGATAGTGAACAGAACTATCCTATGTTAGAGTAAGAATAATGATAGCAAACAGCAAATGGAAAGACTAGTCACTGATTTTCAAAATTCAGGTAGCTAACAAATTATTAGGTTAGAAACTGACTGTGTTATACAATGGAAACTTACAGCAAACTGCTTCCTACCATTTCAGAGTGAAATAGGGACTTCTGTGAACATGTGAAAACACTGTGATGGTCTAAACAATCAAAATCCTGCTTCACTTGAACTGATACTATTCAGACACTTTTGAATGACATGGGGTCCCTCATACATACTGTGTATATACAGTATATTGTGAATGTGGTGTGTCTGACACTGCTTCATTCAGCAGAACTGCTTCAGCTGCACCCTGCTACTTTCTAATATAGACATAACCACAAGATCAAAGATTGTTTCTTGGAGTGAATTGGGAGCCAATTGAACAGGGGACTAACTGACTTTTCTCTCCTGAAGACCATTCTGAAATGTTAAGGAAAGGGTCAGTATTGGGAAGAGGTTCCTCCAGCGGTCAATTAATTTACCTATAGCACCCTTAGTAAGAAAGGACACTAGCAGTTAATTTGTAGCTCACTTGAGGCTTTTAGTTAGAAACTGTAAGAACTGCAGTCTGTAAAACTCAAGTACTGTCTATTACAGGAAGACACTATTATAGCAGTTTTCATTTTTTAACCTCTTGTTGATTGTGGTTCCAATATCTGCTAGAGTTGCTAGTATCATAGAATGGTTTGGGTTGGAAGGAACCTTAAAGATCATCCAGTCCCAACCTTGTTGTCATGGAACTAGATCCAGTCGCTCTGAGCCCCATCCAACCTAGCCTTTGAATACTTCCAGGGTTGTGGCATCCATAACTTCTCTGGGCAACCTGTTCTGTGATTGATGCCTCACCACCCACAGGGTAAAGAATTTCTTCCTAATACCTAATCTAAACTTACCCTCAGTTTAAAACCATTCCCCCTTGTCCTGTTACTACCTGCGTTTGTAAATATTCCCTTCTGTATCTTTTGTGTAGGTTCCCTTTAGGTACTGGAAGGATTCAATTAGGTCACTCTGTAGCCTTCTCCAGGCTCAACAATCTCAATTCTCTTAGCCTTTCTTCATAGGAGAGGTGCTCCAGTGCTCAATCTTCGTGGCCCTCCTATAGTCTTGCTGCAACAGGTCCAACTTGCTTCTGCGGACCCTGGAGCTGGGTGCAGTAGTCTGGGTTTTACAAAGGCACAGCAGAGGGACAGAATTGCCTCTATCAATCTGCTGGCCATGCTGCTTTTGACTCAGCAGAGGATGTGTTTGGCGTTCTGGCCTGCAAGTGCACATTACTGGCTTATGTCCAGCCTGTCATCCATGAGCACCCCCAAGTCCTCCACAGGGCTGCTCTCAATCTGTTCGTCCCCCACCTTGATACTGCAGGTTGCCCTGACCCAGTTGCAGCACCTTGCACTTGGTCTTGTTAAACCTTGTGAGATTCTCATGGATGTACTTCCCAAGCTCGTCCAGGTTCCTCTAGATAGCATCCTGTCCTTCAGGTGTGTCAACAGCAGCACTCAGCTTGGTGTCCTCTGCCTGTTTCCTGAGGGTGCACCCAATCCCTTTGTCTATGTCATTAAATAAATACATTGTTCAACGCCTTCATGGTTTTAATGCATGGCAACTTTGGACTAATAGCTTAGATGGGTAAGAGTCATGAGCAGAGAGTCATCTAGTACTGAAGGTCTTGGTGTCTACCTACTCACAATTTATGGCTGCTATCCATGGAAAAAAGCAGATACACACTGGAACGTGTGGTAGTATTGATAGTGGTTTGGTTAACCTACTTTTTGCAGAATAACAGTTCTAATCTAATTAGGTAAGACAGTTCTGGGACAAGCTGTGTTGGTTTGGGGACATGGGGGTAGGCTGTCAGCAATGGTAACTTGGCAGTCATGTGTTGATAAATTGCTCTAAAAAGAACCTCAGTCAGCTCACTCCTGACCCTGGTAATGCTCAAATGTACATTGCATGTCTGGAGGATTGGGAGATGCAGAGATCCTCAGGGCAGTTCTGGATATTTTCTATATTGTGCCAAACCTCCAGCTGTTCCTGCCTGTGGCTCCTAAAGGACTTAGGTGAGTTTTTAAAGTGACAGTGGCTCTCAATGGATTGGACTGTGTGCTCAGCCATTTTTGATGGAGCATTAGCTAAAATCTGTTGTGCTGAGTGACATTATTTGAGAGTTAGAATTGAAAGTAAGGAAGTGCCACTCAGATGTTCCTGGAAAAAAGGGGGTTCACGTATTGTTTAATTGTGCTTTTTGACTATATAGGTTGAATAGAAGCACAAATGTCTCATGGTCCTGGAAACTGACTGAAGTGAATGACTTGTGGATTTTGACACTGAAGTGTGAATATTGTCACTGTTCTTGCATGCTATGTGGCCAACAAGGTCAGAGCAGTTGATAGCAAGGACCTAAGAGCCATGGTTTTGGCAGTCAAATTAGTCACACTGTTTAATTACCCTTCTTGAATTTTGATATGACTGGCTATTAGTGGTCATGGTAAATCTGAGAATCCCTCACACAATGGAAGGAGAAGGTTCAAGTATTTCTAGGTTTATTGCATTCAGTCACTATTGCTTAATAATATTGCCCGTGCTCACTGCAGCGTATAGTAACTGTGGTTAAAGCAGGGTAAGTGCACGAGCAGGATACTACTTCTATGCATTTTGATCTAGCTGAATTTGGTTCACTAAATGATGATCCTTGTGGGTCCCTTCCAACTCAGAATATTCTGTGAAATCTCTTGATTATTTTTCTTTACTACTGCAGTATTATTGAATAGTCTTGTTTTTTTGGCTTGGTTTTATAAATCAGACTTTTCCCATATGGTTGACTCCTTCTTTCTTCCTTGAAATTAAACTGCCTTTTCAGTTACTTAAATTCTCATCTGCAGGGTTCTGAAAGGCACAATTAGTGAAAGCAGTTTGACTTAATTCATAAACCGAGGCCTCTTTGCTGTTTATCAGCCTTTTTGCAACTCTCCTTTATTTGGTCCAGGAAAAAAAAAATGCAAAATGTCATTGCAGTGGTCTTCCACTTAGCATCAAACAACTTTGGAGTAAAATGCTTCAAGTAGTTGTACATCGACTTTTGGGTGACCACAGTCTAGATTATACATCTATAGTTTAGGATTATTTGATGTGGAGCTGCCAAACTTGTTAAAATCATATCTTGGGCTCTGACTAGCCATTAAGCTGATTGCCCTGTTAAAGATGACTTGAACTAATGTTACTTCATTGAAAGAAACTATGTATTTGTTTGATCATTTTTCGAGTTTTCAGGGGTTTATAATCCTTGGTTGTCTCTCTCTTGCTCATTAATGATATGACTTGTGGAAGACTCTAAAGCTATTAGTTTCATCTGCAAGAGAAACTTTGAAGAACTTTGTCCAGTACCTCATTAGCATTTCTGCGGTATTAAGGGTTTAAATGCAACTAACACAATTCTGGTTTGAGCTGTGTAGCTTCAGACAAGACTAAGCTTAGATTTTTACAAGTTAGGGGAACTTTTGCAATACTTTTGGCATTTACAGAGGTAAACCAATGGTCACCTTCATAACGAAAAAAACCAGCTGGGGAAGCTGCTTCCAAGTAGGTCATTTTAAATAAGTTCCGTTAGTTCATACAAACTACATATTAAGGCTTAGAGATACAGTAAGTAGTTTGGGAGAAGGAACCCCAACAAACTCAGTATCATGCATATTCTGTAGTCATTTGTACATTTAAATTGCTTCTTCCAGTTCCAATTCCCATCATGTGAATAGAGTTAAGAGCAGAAATAGTGGTGGGATTGTAGGATATCACTTGCTAACTATACACAACTGCCACAATAAGTCACACTGTTATAATTAACAAGACATTATTGTTTCTCCCTTACACTGGAAAAGATGGCTGTAGAAAATCTTTTAGGTGTACTTGAATGCAAGGTTGGCGTTGTTTGAATTTTACAATGCTAACTTATCTTTTGCAATGCAGTAAAACAAAGATAAAGCTGGCTATATTTTTTTCATTTAATTTTTAACTTGGGTTCCCACCCATTACAATGTAAACTGGTAAGTAAGAAGAGCTTCCAAGGTCTGATACAGTTTTAAACTCAACTTTATTCCTGTGGTGCTGCTTTAGGGAAATCTATTAGTTCCTGATGCATGTCATTGTGCAAGTATTTCATTAAGGTTTTTGCAATTACTGGAAAATATGGTGACACTATGTGCAGAGTCATTTCAATGTGAAAATTTTGTGGCTGGAGAATGCAGAACTTTGCATTGCATACAGTCCCTTCCATCTCCCCTCCAAAAACCTCTGACTTCTGTGACTGTCCTGTAGTTTAGCTCCTTATTTACTCTGTGTTTCAGGCATTCAGGTATATCTTTGTAGTTCCATCAGTTTTTATATTAAGGCATTAGACCTACCAGAATGATTAATATTGTGATGTCCGTGCTATACTGCCCTTGTCAGCAAGTAGTTATCTTCCTGCCTTTTTCTTTCAAAGGCTGTGTACTCTGGAGATTTGAAGTCTAGTTTAATCTGATCACTTGATCGCTTCTAGTCTTTTTTCCTTCTGGGGGTATGATCCACTTCTGCATTGCTCAACACTATAGTCACATGGTGAAATGATTACAGAAAGCATCCTGCTGGACATATGAAGGAGCATGACAAGTCTACGAACTGTGCATGGCAAACACTGAGACGGTTTTAAGAACAAAGCAAATGATGCTCAGACTTGATTTTTGGAGGAGTA
>WEKX01002036.1:150226-160839 GCA_013390025.1 Pitta sordida
GTTTGCTTTTTCTGTATGGGGGGGGAGGGGGGGAGGGTGTGTTGCAAGCAGAAGAACACTTGCAAAAGCTCTGCTCCAAAGTCCTGTTAAATTTTCAAAAGGCTGTCTTGAATGCTCTGCATCCCCCTACAAGAAGCTAGGCATGTGCATTCTCAGTAATAACAGGATTGGGAGTTGGGGGAGTGATCCTTGAGTGGGAGTTGGACTAGATGATCCTTGTGGGTCCCTTCCAACTTGGAATAACCTGTGAAGTTCCAAACTGAATTATCTTCCTGCCTCATGCCATATACTTTTTACCAAATAAAGTTCTTATCTTTTGGGCAGGCCACGTGTTATTGCTTCCATGTTCTTTCTGTGAAATGGACTATGTATATCCATCCTTGTTAGTCATCCAGACAGGATGAAAGACAGTCATAAGCTAGTACTCAGGTCAGATTTCTTTTAGTGGATGAATTCTAGAGGGGAAAACATCTCTCTAATCAACTAGTTTGGATAATTTTAGAAAAGGGCAGCATTCCTAGTGGGCTGTATTCAATCTATTATAAGGCATTAATCTCTATAATGTTGAACTTGTGTGTGTGTTTAAGGGTAGGAGAGATCAAATCCTCCTACTTGAAGCTTAAATCTAGTAAGTAAAAATATCAAAATCTAGTAAGTAAAGAAATCAGCATGACAGCTTCTATACATACAATTTGTCTACCTCCACCCAAATTGAAATTGTGGAAGAATATGTATTAATATTCTTCCAAATCTAAAACTCTTATACTAAGAGTTTTAACTTCTATCAGTAAAGCCTGCTGGAAATAATAGTTGAATGATTGATCTGGACAGCCAAGCCCATGATTTCTACAGTGGTTGCTGTAGAGTACAAAGTAAGAGTTCCATGCAGGCTTATGTTCCTACCAGAACTCCTGTTTTACATGATGCTAAAAGCCTCTGTATAAGGCTAACCTTTGCATCTGCATTATTCTAGAACTCTAGAATTTTCGAGCTAGCAGCACAACCCCATTTCCAGTGGCCTCTGCTGGTCAGGCAATGATGGGATTCAGCTAGTCTGAATCTGTAGTTCTGCTGCAGAACAGTTGTTTCCTTTCTGATACAGCATATCCGGCAGATGGCTGCAGGGTATTAAAGCTTCACATAGACTCGGAGATATGGGGGGTGAGAAGTCACCAGTGTCAAGGAACAACCTTCCAGGCCACCTTGGTTACATGTTTAACTAGAACTGTTAAGATAGCTCCTTTTTAACTTTTCCCTAAGGAAAAATATGTAATATAGATGACTTCGGAAGGCTGTTAACCTTGAAGCTTTTAGAACCCCTCTTGCTCACCCTTGAACAAAGGGCTGAGTTTGCCTGAATCTGTAGCTGAACTAGATTTAGGTATAAACCTTTATTTTTTGGTGAAAGAATTATTTGTGTATAGCTATGCAGGTAGTACTTTTAGAATTTTTTAAACTTATTTGTTGAGCAGTGTTCTTTGAGAAGCAATATCTAAGTTTGAGGTTACAAACTACTTTTAGCATCTAACATGTCATGTGTAATCACATAATGGCTGTTACAATGTTTACATAGCATAAAAGAGGTAATGTTTTACAAACTAGGTGACTAGACCTGAATGCTAAACTTTTATGAACTATGCTGATACAGTTGTCCATTTACATTGAATACTGTTCATGCCTCAGTATAAATATACTGTCACTGTCTCTTTTCTTTCAGGCCAGGAACGCTTTGGAAATATGACCAGAGTGTACTACAAAGAGGCAGTTGGTGCTTTTGTGGTCTTTGATGTCACAAGAGGCTCCACTTTTGAGGCTGTTTCAAAGTGGAAGCATGATTTGGACAGTAAGGTACTACTTCCCAATGGCAGCCCCATTCCTGCTGTTCTTCTTGCAAACAAGTGTGACCAGAAGAAAGATAGCAGCCACAATCCCTCTCAAATGGACCAGTTCTGCAGAGAAGGTGGCTTTGTTGGGTGGTTTGAAACATCTGCCAAGGTGAGCATAATAGAACTAGTGTCATGTAGGAAATAAAATCGAGTATAGGAAGTGACAGTAAAATCTGATGTTCAGCAGAAGCTTGCAGTGGTGTGCAGGCTAGCTTCACTCCTGAGGAAGATGGAGGTGTATTTGGTTTAGATTATAACTGCATCTTAAATTCAGAGAGCTATAAAACTGCCTGGAAACCTTGATTATCTAATTTTTTTCATTTTGCATGCATGAGTATCAGAGTCATTCTCGACATGTTAATTTGATCAGTATTTAGTAGTACAGTCATCCCTTCATGTTTGCGGATTTCGGGTCTCCCGCAGCTCCCACAGAACCTTTAATCCACAAATACAGGTCGGACATTAATGTGGCAAATTATTGCCAGAAATATGGCAACTTTGGAACACTGTGACATCCTGGGCTCCTTACAGCAGTGAGGAGCAGGAGCATGGGAGTCAGGATTTTTTCCCTTTAACTGCAGCAGCCAGCACTGGCAGGAGTGCTCTGCCTCAGGCTATGAATGCACACATATGCAGATATGAGCTGGCAAGTCCCGGGCTTGTCTGCTGCGGCCCAGAATGGGCCCCATGAGGGCCCTTGTGTTACAGTTAAAGACATCCTGACTCCTGGCAGGGCTGGTCAGGGCCACCTGCCAGAACCTCACCACTAAATGAATAAATGATTAAGAACTGTGGGAAAGTTTTTCACAAATATGAGAAGCCGCTAATAAAAAGGCGCAAATAACCGAGGGACGACTGTATTATCTAAGACACAGATAATCTTTAGGTACAGGTTTTTAACTTTTAACTTCTGTCTTTACTGTTATATGTAGCAAATGGCAAGTCTTGAAGTGAACAAGCTATTTGCTCACTTATTACTACCTACTAAATATGTTGCTAAAGCACTTTCTACTTTATCAGGCAATGTCAAGACTGAACTGGATGAAATACAAATTGTTCTGTATAGTAATTTAACAAAGACAGTTGCTTTGTGCAAACAGTCAGCTTTGGGTAATGTTGTATACTGCACAGTTTTAGTTTACAGACTTTAGCAATGCAGAGATAAACTTGCAGCATCTTAGTTGGAAGTGGAGTGCAGGATTTCCTTGAAGTTTAACTGATCCTTAATAGAATAAGACAGTGTGGCTGACAGAACCGATTACTGGTCTGGCTGATAATTCTTCTATAAAGGAAGCTAAGCCTCAAGGTCACAGAATCACAGAATCACAGAAAATTATGAGTTGGAAGGGACCCACAAGGATCATCTAGTCCAACTCACCATCTAATACCCGTACAGCGACCAAGAGCACATCCCAGAGTATAATAACAACCTAGATGCCTCACAGTCTAGCAGGCCACTCTGGGCCGGAGGTCCCACTTTTCCCTTGGCTTGCCTGGTTGCTACAGCTGATGCTGCTGAACTGTCACACAATACTTTAAAAACAACTCTTTAAAAGAAAATCCTGTGTGAAGAATATAATTGATTACTTGAAAATAAGAAAGGATACACAGTGAAAGGAATTAGTTAAATTAGCCAAGAATTTGTTTGCATTTGAACAAATGTTCTCAAACTCACTCATCTGTTACTTGAAACTCAATTTTTAAGGCTCTCTATAATTAAAAAGACTGCTCAAGTTCTGCTTCGGGTTATGTCTTCCCTGAAGCTTGTCTGCCCATAACACTGCTATTTATAAATTTCATCATGGCTTAAATATTCATGCAAGTAATTCATTTGTAACAAAACTAATGTGAAAGTGTAGTGACAACTTGCATTTTAGGTGACATTTAAGACATTATGATGTAAGGCAAGGCTCTTAGTGCAGAGAAAAATGCAGACCATAACAGTCCTAGCTCAGTTCTGTATTGACTTTAGGATTCTGAGGAGGTGTATTAAAATAGCTTAGCAAAAATGCAGGACCACTTTTTTTTTTGTAAGAATACCAAATCAGTTTATGGTTAAGTCCTGCCCACTGGAATATCTTATTAATCTGCTTTTGACTTTCTGCTGTAACTGATACTTGCATCTTCAGTCTAGTCATCAGCAATATAGCTCCTACTCTCTGTAGAGAGAATATTAGAAGTGAAAGAACAGACAGTATAACTATCCATAGAAATATCTTATGGACATCTTTACACTAAAATGAAGAGAATCCTTCTCTGCTCTGGGCAGGGAGAAGAGCCTGTTGTAAATTGCCAAAAGCAGTTTGTGGCTGATAATCAGAAGCTTAAAAAGTACAGTAGTGATGGGTCAAATATTCTTATGATCTAGCCTGGCTCATATAGAGTATAGATCTACAATTAGATCTAGAAGAGTGTGTATACTGGGTTGATATTTCCTTTGGAACCGAAGATAAGCAATTCCAAATATAGCAGCCCTCTGGTGAGAAGGGGTGGCTCTGCCAGGTCAAACCTCTTGGTACTGGAGCCAGTGTGGGCCCTCAGTACCTGGGATATCCTGGTGAAGTAGATCGCTAGGAATCCTGCATACACACTTTCTTTAGAGTGTACATAAAGGTACTTTTCAAGGCATGCAGAAAAATATGTTGAGTGGCTGAATGAGGCATCCAGACTGGAGCAGAAACGGAAAAAGGCCCCCAAAGGCCTTACAGTACTATGGACAGTGTAACTGCCACTGATCTTTCCTGATGCAGAAATGCATTTTGGCATTTGTGATTCTTCCAAATGCAGATTACATACCTCTGACTGCCTACTGGAATTGGCACAGAATTCAATTTGTAATATGGGTGCATAGTTTGTCTCAAACCTTTCTGGTAACTTTTTTTTAAAAAAGTGTTAGCAAGGACCTGATACATCTAAACTGTTTCATGCTGATGAGACTGAAGAAAAGTTTTCTTTTTTGAACAGCTTTTTAATAGGAACATGGGACTATTTTAAAAAATCACTGACTTCTTTGCTTTCAATATTTCTAGGACAACATCAACATAGATGAAGCTGCTCGATTCTTGGTGGAAAACATCCTTGCCAACTACAAAACCTTTCCCAATGAAGAGAATGATGTGGGGAAACCAAAACTGGACCTAGACCCATTGAAAGCAGAGAGTAAATCACAGTGCTGCTAATGCTACCCCTGTTAGGTTGATGTGATGGGATGAGCAGCAAGACTGATCCTTAAATCAAAATGCTGCTATGGTGCTGCATTATGACAATCCATATGGGGTGTCTAGTACTATCTGAACTGGTGACTTGTTTGGGTGTTTACATATTCTTGTTTAGCATGAAACTGATTATCTTGTGAGTTACCATTCCACTTGCTGAAGTGGCTGCGTCTAAGTCTGATTAGTGTCTTCTTACTTGAGACCATAATGTAGTGTTTACACTCCTAAAAAGGAACAAAGACCACGTTCAGTATCTAGTTGGCTTTTAGAAAATACGCTACATTCCAAATAGGACTCACTTGTCCAGATTTTAGCTGAATAGACACTTGCACCTTTCAAGTGAGCATTTGCTTGTCACAAGTAATGTCCCACTTTAGCTTTCTCACCTGCACGATTGTCCCTATTTATTATCCCCCACGATCATGATCTGTCTCATTGCTAGTTCTCCTGGATTGAGACATCCCAGAAATCTTGAAGGGGCCAATGACAGATGGGAGGTATCTTTCCTAGTGTGATTGCTAGGACTGAGTGAAGTAGATGGCTTTTACCACTGTGTAATGGTTAAATTATTGTATTTAACAAGGGAAAGGCATGGTTATAGAGATACTAACAAAAATGCATCTCTAGCCATTTAAGGCAGAATATTTTCAGCTAATGTTTTACATATGAAACACATTAATGAATACAGTTATACTGCTGGCACATAGTTATGGTAACCCCACTCATATGCACATCCAGAGTAAACTTCCAGTAACTTTTTCCTGCACTAACACTGCAAACTTTACCAAGAGTGCAAAAAGTAAATACCTTACTGCCCTGTCATAATGAATTTGCTTCTTTTTTCTGTAGAACTGTGCTGTACTCTTTTGCCTACTTTGAGCTGGTGAACTGGCTTACCAGTTTGTAACTACACTGAGATGGTTGTTTCTTTATTATAACACTCATTTATTTTTGGCAGCAAATGACAATCAAAAGGATTAGAGAGATTTCATGGTTCTTGAATGCATTCTGGAGCTCTGGCTCTGCCTGGCTCAAAGGCTTTGAAGCATCTCTTTATATTAAGAGTTTCTTCTGTCCTGATACCTCATTGCTACTGACTTCAGAAGTCTTATCTTGCTTGAATTGATGGTGCTGATGTTTAATTAAACATCAGAGTTGAGCATGTGCAGGATTTGATACACTTTAATCTGTACTGAGATTTCTTAGGCTTTTTTCTAAAGAGTAACATACTTTTAAAGATACAAATAAATATATTTGGGCATCTTATGTATGTTGTTTGTGTATGCTTTTGAGAATATGAATATTCACAATGTTCCACACTATAATCAAATGCTTTCATTGGCATTTGGAAACAACTTTATCTTTTAGTACCTGCTGTGTTAAAGGTTTATTTAAAGTTACCACAATAAGGCTTGGCATAAGCTAAAACTGGGTTTAATTAGCTAAAGATCCTCAGATAATTCAGATGAAAGGCTTCTTAGAATGTCTTCTAAGACAACATCTTTCCCCAATGAAGGTCATGGCAGGATGTGTGTCTGACAGCCTGTGCTGAACTTATCAGTGACAGTAGTAGCACCTCTGAAACAAGAGATTTAATAAGGGAGAAGAGAAAGCAAAATGCAGCAACTTCAGCTGGATAAAGGAATGAGAATATGTGAGAGAAACCACTCTGCAGACATGCAGGTCAGTGAAGGATGGTGAGGAGGTACTCCAGGCACTCAGGCAGCGATTCTCCTCCAGCCCGCGGTGAAGACCATGGTGGGGCAGGATGTGCAGCCCATGAAGGTCCATAGTGAAGCAGAGCTCCACCTGCAGCCCATGGATGACCTCAGCCCAGAGCAGGTAGATGCTGTGACCATGTGGTAAGGCCATGCTGGAGCAGGCTTTCTGACAGGAATTGGGACCCCATGGGGAACAACCTGGAGCTGTCTGTTCCTGAAGGACTGAACCCCATGGGAGGGACCTTCACTGGAGCAGTTCATGAAGCCCATGGGGAGAACATGCATTGAAGAAGTTTGTGGAGGACTGTCTTCCATGGGATGAGTCCTATGCTGGAGTGGGGAAAATGTGAGGAGCCCTTCCCTTGAGAAGGAAGGAGCACCAGATACGATGTGGTATGAACTGACTGCAACTGCCCTTCCCACCCCTTTGTGCCACTATGTGAAGGAAGTAGAGGAAATTGTGAGTCAAGTTAAGCTCAAGTAGAAGGCAGGGAACAGAGAAGGTGTTTCTAAGATTTCGTTTGTATTTCTCATTATCCTACTCCAATTCGATTGATAATAAACTCACTGAGTTTCCCCAAGTCTGTTTACCCATGACACTAACTGATGAGTGCTTTCTGCCTCTGTATCTTGAACCATGAGCCTTTTGTTTGTCTCCTCTGTCAAGCTGAGGAGGGGAATGATAGAGTGGCTGTGATGGGCACTTGGTGTCCAGCTAGAGTCAACTCACAACAGAGGCAAACTACTTGTTTTGTAGCTTGAAGATAGCTGTTTTCAAGTGTACTTTGCCTCAAGATATCAAAAAATCACTGCTTTTGAGTATTTAGTAGTTGAAGGAGCAAGGACTTTTAGTAAAGTTTCCCATGGGGATGCCATTTTTCATTGAGGTGTTGTTTTAAGCACAATTAGATAAGATTTACTATACTTCAAATGGTTATGATGGAACTTGTTTATATGTATGATGGCACAGGTGTCACTATAACTTACATAATTTTTTTTTCAAAAGTTGGAGAATGTGTTGGAGGGGTTTGGGGTTTTTTATTTAGTGAAAATAATATATTTTACTTGGTAGACTTGGAAAATGTTCAAAGCTATCTTACAGATATATCAATTTATAGTCTTGTTCTTGATTTTTTTTTTAATGAAGAATGTGAATCTCATTAAAAAACTCATCTAGCAATCTTGCATTTTGCATTTTTAAAATAGTACAACTTTTTGCATTGAACCTATAAACTCACCTATAAAACTGCACTGAAGTTAATCACTGTTAAAAAGGATTTGCTATGTTCTGCAGCCTGCCTTTACTTAGAATAAGACTTTTTAAATCTGTAAAAAGGTTACATTCTGAATTGTAAAAAAAGCAAAATATTGGAGTAAACCAGTGTATTAAGGTATTTAAAAGGCTCTATAACAAAAAGGTCAGACTACATTAGTGTTGTGTACTTTTGTTTTAAAAAGAGAAATATTTTTCTGTCCCTCAGGCTACAACATTGATTTCATTGCATCTTTCAGTCCAATATTTAGAATACTACTTCCTCTGTCCATGTCCCTATTCTGTAACAGTTCCAATAGCTTAGAGTGCCACTGTTGCTGCTAAGTCAAAAATTCAGATAGGGCTTTCACACAATATCAAACCCAGGAAGTCTTTCATTTTGACATTGAAAGATACTCCTGTTATCAATCATCAAACGTAAGATTAATAAAAGAAAGGCAATGGCTCTACATGGTTCTCTGAGCTACATAAATTTGCTGCTGCTGCCTGCCCTCGGGGCCTACACTGTGATCCACCTGATATTAAAATGGAGAGAAGATCAAAATTGTGGTGGTCTCTAATTCATGAAACACTTCAGCCTGAAGTTAAGTATGTGCCCTGAACAGTTTAATGGGACTCAATGGTATTGTGATATTTAAATTGCACTTGGACAGCTGCTTGATATTACCGAAATATTTTGGGTCAGTGTTTCTCCAAAATGAGACTGTAGCATGAGGAATAGTTTCAGCTCATCTATTTGATGATGATTTCACTCAAATTCAGTTCCCTGACTTAGGTCACCTCAGTGTCTGACTGTTCCTAACTGCAGAAACTGCTTCTCCCAAGCTCTATCATGTGTTGCAGGGTTTTCATTTTCTTGGGCATTGGCATTCTCCACTCACAATTGCCCCTTTTCTTGATCACCCTTCTCTCTTTTCCTGTTCCTTTGCTACCTGCTGTTCCTGAAATGCCAATGCACTTCTGTCTTCCCTCTAGTCAGTTTCTCACTGACCTGTACTTTCTTTAGGTCACTCCCATCTACTCTTGCATTTGGTAAACAAAAGAGAATAGTGAAAGTAAGGGCATCATTTTTTTTAATCTGTTAATTTCTGAAACTAATTAATTTTCCTATCATTTGATAAAAGAAACGGAAAAAAAAGGCATATTATTTGCCTTTCATTCCCTAACTTTGTAGCCTCATTCTTGAAGATGCAGCATCTGTTCTTACAGAATCCTCAGTCTGATTTTGACCTTAACCTTTTTTTTCAAGGAAAACTTCCCAGAATCACAAAATGAGTAAGGTTGGAAGTAGCCTTGGAAGATCATGTAGTTCTACACACCATGCACAGAGCTTGGTCAGGTTGCTCATGGTCATATCCATGAAAACTTCACAGTCTTGTTGGAAAGGCTATTCCAGTGTTTCCAGTATTTGACCACCTTCACTGTAAATCAAAGTAAAATTAAGTCTTATTTTAAAGAGGAATTTCCCATATGTATTTAAATTTTCACATTGATTCTAGTCCGCTCACTTGGCACCTCAGAGAAGAATCTGATTGTCTTTAGCGCACTCATGTGTTTCTAGAGATTAATGTTTGTCCCCTTGCCACACTTCCTGGCCTTCTCTTAAGGTAAGAACTTTTTCTTATTCTGAAATCCTTGTAACTTCTATAAAATCACAGGAGAATTAAGTCTGTTAGCAGTTGATGTGATGCTTAAAGGAAAAAACCAAAAGAGCTGCTGTTTTGAACTGTTTCTTAGAAGAATGATGACCAGAATAACTCATCCATTGCTAATCAGTACCTGTTACTGTAGCACTTGTTCAGTACCATCTCAAGGGGTTCCTAACAGACAATACTCTTGTTATCTTATGAATTTATTCCACACTTCCCAACTGCCAGCTGCCTCTACCCAAACAATTTTTTCCCTTCAGGGAGTGTCTGTCAGATACAGTTCACAGCTTGAGACAGTAGACCAGTGAAACAGCTGATGTGACCTTACAGATTCTTTACCCATTAGAAAATGAAATTTTTTGAAATTCAGATTTTCTCCTTCCAAACAACCTGTCTTTGTCATTACTGTTAGGTCATGGAATTTTAAATTAAACTCTTGCATAAATAAAAAGATGTAACATGACGGGTGCAAAAACTGAGATCCTTTTTTTTTCTTCACACAGTACCTTAATGCCGTTACTCTTTGGAAACAAATTTTTTGTAGGATTTTATGTTAAAATGTGTATTTTGACTTCCTATGTACCAGCTATCATTTACCAGAGCAAACAGTGAAACTCCCTGTAGCTTATGTAATACACTTCTGATTTCTGTCCCTCTTTCTTTACCACCCAACAATGTTTACAGACAGATACACTCAAGTTTGTCACTTTCATGTTGTCGTTCATGTAATTGTATTACAGGATTTATATTGGCTGGCATGCTGCAAACGTGCAACGAGATCAGGAAGTTTTCCTATTAGGAAAACTTTCACAGGTGCCTCTTACACCTATATTTTATAGATACTTTTCTATAGTATTTTTTCTGCCCAG
>WEKX01002036.1:166106-180785 GCA_013390025.1 Pitta sordida
TATGGGTATTAGATGGTGAGTTGGACTAGATGATCCTTGTGGGTCCCTTCCAACTCATAATTTTCTGTGATTCTGTGATTCTGTGATTGTTATGTCCAGAGTCAAGAACCCAGCACTTAGTCTAAATCTCATACTGTTGGAGTCTGCCCATTTCTCTAGTCTGTCAAGGTCCCTCTGAAGGGCCCTCCTACTCTCTGGCAGTTTGACATTTTCCCCCAGCTTGGTATCATTTGCAAACTTGCTAATGATGGACTCAATTCCCTTGTCCACATCATCAGTAAAGATGTTGAACAGTACCGGGCCTAACACTGATCCCTGTGGGACTCCACTAGTGACTGGCTGCCAGCTGGATGTGGCACCATTCACCAACACTCTCTAAGCTCATCCATCCAACCAGTTCCTAACTCAGCATAAAATGCTTCTGTTGCCTTAGGTGTTATGGTCCGGTTGCTAAAATTATTAGAAATGCCTCTGACCAAATTAAGATGCAAATAAGGCCATACGGCTAAGTCAATAGTATGGATTTTATTTAACAGTAAATGTGAGGTAGGAGAGTAAGAGATAGACAAAAATAGGAAAAGGGGGAAGGAGGCATGGAAAAAGAGAGTGATAGAGATTAATAGAAGAAGTATCACCACTCTGTTGAAGCCAGCAGCATCTCGCAGGTCTTCTTCTGATCTTCTTGGTGGTGAGGGTCCCAATAACGTAGGAGTCTAATGGATTAATATACACTCAGGAGATGCCAGCCACCTCACCTGGCCAGGGAGGAGAGTGGAAAATTTTGCAATCTCTTGGGACAGGTTCTGGATTTGTTGCCTCACTTGGATCATGTGCAGTCCTCTGGTGGTGGAAGGCCTCAGGAATGAGTCTAGGGAGTGCTTGAAAGGGTCTGTGATGGTTTGTGACCCCTTTTCAGCTGCCCCTCATGTGAATGTTCTGTGCGTATGTGGTTTTCCTAGAGTTGGAGGAGGTGTATACTCTGATGTGGAGTGATTCTACCGTCACACACTCAACACTCTTCCATCACCCAATGAACCTTGTTTACTTGTCCTGAGACCTGAGGTGATTGCACAATAGTCTTATCCCGTTTCCCCTTCACAGTCCAAATTCCAGTGTCCCTGTATTTGAACGACGAATGGATGCTTGCAGGCTGCCTGAGAAAACGTTGCCTTGTAAGTTCAGTATTCTGTGGGAATTGCAAGATAGGTTTTCTGTGTCCAAACATCCGGGCAATATATCTTGATCACCTTGAAGTCACTTTTCTTAATTCTAGTGAGATCAGACTTTTTCCCCTCCATAAGTGCTTAGAACAGTCAGCACAGAACATTGCACTGTGGAAAATCAATCAGGATTATTGGTGGATATATTGCATTGCTGGAGTGGGACTTCAGAAGCACATGGAGAATGCAGGAAAATTGCTTTGGACTTGCTAAGGCAGACTTCCTGTGAGTCTCTGCAGGATTCTCCATCGAGTCTCTCTTCATTATTGCTTTCTAATTATGCAGCAATTCCCTTCAGGCCCTAGGCAGTTGCTAGGGATGAGGCTGAAGAGCTGAAAAGAGCTGCTGCCCTTTTAGCTTTTCTTAATTGCAGCATTGGATGCTACTGAGAATCTGATCTTTCCCAATTTCAACTGCTATGGTGAATAGGAATTGATGTCTTTGTAGGCACTAAAGGAGTGTCTGGCTAATAAGAATAGATAATGAATTAAAATGCCTTTTAGATTAATTTGATGAAGCTCTATGCTATCAAGCCCAATCTTCTGAATTAAACTTGAGCCATCAGCATCTATCTAAATTAGGGTTTGGGCTATTAGGGAAAAAAGTGAGGAGTTAATAGTTGGTGCCCAGAGAGCCAAGTGATTTAGGGGTAATTGTGGCACAGGCAGAGGTCACTGGCGTATATGGGGGAAAGTCAGAATAACACTGAAGTCCCTTTTAGAGAGTGTTGTGATCGATTGGAAGTTGAATATGAGTCAGCAGTACCCTGGCAGCCAGGCCCAACCATGTCCTGGGGGGCATCAGGCAAAGCATCACCAGCCAGTCGAGGGAGGGGATTGTCCTGCTCTGTTTTGCACTGGTGTGGCAGTTGGGGCAGATTTGGCCACCACAATATAAGCAAGATATAAAGCTACTGGAGAGCATCCTAAGGAGGCCAATGAGGATGGTCAAGGCTATGAGGGGAAGCCATATGAGGAGTGGCTGAGATCACTTGGTCTGTTCAGCCTGGGGAAGAGGAGACTGAGGGGAGACCTGATCACAGCCTACAACTTCCTCATGAGGAGAAGAGCAGGGAGAGAGACTGATCTCTTCTCTCTGGTGACCAGTGACAGGACCCGAGGAAATGGCCTGAAGTTGTGTCAGGGAAGGTTTAGGCTGGATAAGATAAAAGGTTCTTCACAAGAGGATGATTGGGCACTGGAACAGGCTCCCCAGGGAAGTGGTCACAGCACCAAGCCTGACAGTTGAAGAAGCATTTGGATCATACTCCCAGGCATGTGATGTAACTCTTGGGGATGGTCCTGTGCAGGGCTAGGGGTTGTGAGTCCCTTCCAACTTGGCACATTCTCTGATTCTGTGAAAAGCAACATTTACTGCTGATGTATCCCTAAGGGCCAGCAGAGACAAGCTGAAGCCTGGACTGACTGGCAGAAATTATTTAAGTTTAGCTGTGTGCCTGGTTGATTGCATTGAGTAGCAGGCTGTTGAACTTATCCTGTAAAGTGGCTTGCTGCTCTAAAGCTTAGGATAACCTACTGTTTGTTATTAATATTAAAGGCTGGAACAGTAAGAACAGAAAAAAAAAAAGTGTATTTTCTAGTTCGTACTTCTATTCCTATTAGGCCAGGATAATGTTTCAGCCAAGGCTTGTGATTGAGGTTTTATTCACTGCCAGGATGTATTCTTCACATAAGTATACTTAAGGTTTAGACTACAACAGTGGCTTAGAGAGTATAGACTGAAGAGATTTTGGGTTGGGATTGCTAGATTGGCTGAAGTCTTGGAATTACAAGAACTAATGACTTGGGGATAAGAGGATGGTGGTTGAACTTGAAGCTGCTTTTAGTGTTATGCTAGACCTCTCATGTTGGTTAACATAAATTTTAATGGGCACTAAAGATTTACATGGAATCACGGTACAGATCTGCAGAAAATAAATCCATTGAAGATTTTATGGTCATGTCACAGAATCAGAATATTCTGAGTTGGAAGGGACCCACAAGATCATCGAGTCCAACTCTTAAATGGCACCACTGCCTCCTGGCGGGAATATAACTACATAGCAATCACACCAAGCTCAGGAAGTGCTTGAGCTATAAATTATTAGTGACTGTCAGAAGTACTTACCAAGTATGCTGCAAATGCCTTTATGCTCTACCTAGGATTTCAATTGCAAGTATTGTGTGAGACAAGTTGTTGGGGTACAGTTCACCCATGCTCTCGTTCGTTGCTCCTTTTGTTTGTGGTTCAAGATGTACCCAGTGGTACATTTTTGTCTTGCAACATATGTTGCAACATACATTTTATTTGAGAGAAGGGGTTGCTGTATTCTTTTAAAGGTGGTTACATTCCTATGTAGATGCGTATGCTTGTTTTTGACTGCATGAGCTATGGTCAGAGCTGAGTATACCTTGCTGGTTATAACTAAGTTCTGCTAGAGACTTGAAACAGGGTTAACATTTTGGACTAAAAACATTGGGCATATTAGTCCTGATGTTTGCAATTTTTGGATTAGGTGTCTTCATTTTATGGTAAATTCTGTCCCATTTATTAAAAACTAGGCTGTCTTTAACTATACTATTACCTTCAAGTATCTGGCTGCTCAGGCCCACGCAGCTGCTCTGTTACTCCTCCCCAGCAGGATGGGCGACTGAATCCAGGTAAAAATGCAAAAACTTGTGGGTTTAGATAAGGGCAGCTTAATAGATAAAAAGCAAAGCAAAACAAGGAATTCATTCACTGCTTCCCATGGGCAGGCAGATGTTCAGCCATGCCCAGGAAAGCAGGGCTCCATCCCGTGTAATGGTGATTGGGGAACACCAATGCCATCACTCTGAATGTCTCTCCCTTCCTTCTTCTTCCCCCAGCTGTTACTTCTGAGCATGACAACATACGCTAAAGAGTGTCTGGCCAGTTGGGATCAGGTGTCCAGGCTGTGTCCCCTCTGGTCCCTTCTTATGCACCTCCTGCCCTCCTGATGGCGTAGCAGTGTAAGCAGAAAAGGGCTTGACTCTGTAGTCACTGCTCAGCAGTAACTGAAACATCGCTGTGTTACCAACACAAATCGAAAACATATCCCCCCTGTACAAGTTGCTGTGAAGAAATTTATCTCAATTCTAGCCAAACCCAGTACAGCTACACATTGGACTTTGCAAGGGAAAGAAGATCTATATGAAAAATTTTAAACCTTCACTGCATTCATAAGCTGCTTTACAATTGTAACTGGTAACATATTACAAGATTTTTATACTCTTACTACAAAGCTGATTTTGGATAGCTTGTGGGGCTCCTCTGTCTCAACTATCTCGGTCCAGATCCTTTCTAACCAAAGCAGTTAAGGCTTCACAAGGCTCTGGGACTGAGCTGTGGTGTATCTTGAGCTATAGTGGTTTTTAATTTCCACTTTGCAGCTACTGTCCTAATTAAGCTGAGGACATTTTGAGATCAAAGTCTGATTTAGCAATCTCTTAATTGCGATAATTCCAAAGATAAACAGAATTATTTTGAATGGCTCTCCAGAGCCTTTTTGAAGGGTTTATTGACTCTTTGCACTGCCTATATTAACAGGGCATTTCCTGTTCTCCCAATTCAGGAGTAGCATAAATCTGTAATGGCCAGGATTTCAGGACATCCAGCTGCAGAACTAAAGGGAGAAGTATCTGTGTACCTTAAAACTTAACCATCTGAAACACTGAGCAAATTCACATACATACTTTCCACAGACATAGCAATATTAGTGAATAAATGTGTTGTGAACTTAGGTTCAATTTAGGCAAAGTGCTTTGTTTCATAATTGTTCTTCAAAAGTTATTTATTCATCATCGTACATCTGCAAGCTCTAGTACTGTACTATTGTACTAATATCTAAACTCTAATCTAACTAGAGACATTCCTGAATAGTTTGCATTACCCTTCCTAAGCATTCCACTTTTCCTATATTGATTTTCATTGTCGATTTATTTTGTAAGTACAACTCATATTTCTAAAGACAGTAGTTTTGTTAGTCTCATAAATAGAATTTCTAAATTAAACCTGGAATTTTTAATGCCAGCATTTTCTAGCTAGAAAGATGAAAATCTTGCTTTCAGCACCTGTGCTTCATTCAGATGAAATTTTTCAATGTGTAAATACAGTACAACTTTAATGAACATGGTCAATTTGTTGGTACTTTTTTTTCCTCTTTGGTCTACCTTTAACTTTCTTCTTTAATGTCATGCTTTGTGGTGAGACAATGGGCTTTTGCCCAAGTAAATATGATAGACATATTAAAATAACTTATAAGCTGAACAGTAAGTTTAATTTTTTAATAACTGGGTTACATGTTAATTAGGAAATTATGTATTCAAATGAATTTTACTAGTTAATTCTAATTAAAACTGTGAACCCCTGAGAGCTCAGCCTACTTGATCTGTAGATTTCAAAATTGATGGACTCATGGGCTTGAAAACATTAAGTAATATCCTAGTGGCAATATCACACTAAATGCTGTATTCCCTGCTGAGTTTTATGTTTTTCTTTCCATGCAACTGTCAGAGTATCTTGCAGGCAAACACTCCATGAACCATTGGCTGGAGAGTGTAAAATCAGACTCTGCAAGAGAAGTCTAGACTTCTGTAATGACGAAGAGTCTAATGAACAGTATAGTAGAGAAAATCAGCTTTCAACATAACTACATAGCAGAAAAGGTGCTGTCAAAAGAAAAATACTAATATTTGCGCTTTGAAACTAGAAAGCATTCTTAAAATCTGTTAGAGACTCTGTTTACCATGGATTATTCATCTACTTAAGCAGAGTAGTCTTTATCTTTTTCCATGAGCTCTGTAATCACTGCTGAAGAAATGGGATTTCCTGGTTTTCTTAACAATGCATGCAAAGTGCTTTTTAAATGAGTTGGTCTAAATCCACAGAAGTACTCTGCCGTGCAGATACTTCTATTTCTTAGTTAATTGATGAGGTACCATATAGAAGGCACAAAAGGTTTTTATAGAAGCCAAGGAAGCAATGCCAAAGGAAGGAGCAAAGCGCAGTCCATGTTCTTAAGATGTACTTGAGTATGAAACTTTAGTGTCAAAAGAGGTGTTGCAATCTTCTCAACGTTCTTATAGCTGAATCTAAGATCAGCTCAGTTGTTTTAGTAGGAAAGTCTGGGAGAAACAAACTCAGAAAAATTACTGATTCCATAATTTCTAAGGTGCTTTACAATTATATGGGGAAATATGACTTCAGATTCATTCTTTGACTCAAATAATTTGAAAAGAGATATTCATCTTCCTGCCTTGGAGGACAACCAGAACAAGTGGATGCTCTGTGACTCTAGTATTAGTAGTTTCTCACACAGAGCTTGATGTAAGGTCCCCAAGGTGGAGTGTTCCTATTCTTTTTTTTTCTGTCTGGAGTTTGACAGTTATGTGCTACTTGAGACAGGCTGTTCAAAAAGCCATAGGTCGTTATTGTCACCTCAGTTGTGTCTGATGTCAGAGAGTTCTGATGGTTAATTATGTGCTGAGCAGTCCAGTGTCTCCTTTTATTGGTTTTAAATTTTCTCTGTTTTATGTCAGATGCATTGTTTTTTTTCTTGTATCATGAGAACAGATAAATAAGCAACTCATATATACTGCTCATTTTTTGTACATTTGCTCCATGCACTAAACTGTTGCCTGATGCTGAATTTCAAGTTATTTTTACATTTCTATGGAATGGAACTAAGTATGCTATTTCATGTAAAGGACATACAACTGATTATACAGAGTGGCATTGTACTAGTTTTTTGTATTGGACATCTTGTTTCTAATGTGCCATAGTGTTTTATTTGCTTTCCTTGACTGTATTTGAACAGAATTCTTACTTGATCTGTCAAGGTGACAGAAAGCTGCTGATCTTGAAGTGTTATTGTTAACTGAGAACTACATAACCCTTAGTCATTGTCTGCTAGTTGGAAGAACAGCACATTGATCAAACAGAAATGTAGTCTGCTAATTCAATGTACTTCCTTGCAAAACTATGAATGCAAGATGCAACTTGGACCCCTTGTTTTCTGTGGTAGTCTGTTCACTTGTCTGTCACCATCACCTTTTGAAAACATTTAATCTTAAAGGATTTGGGCCAGCTCACAACACTCCCACCTGGTGTATTCAATTTTATCTAGAATTCAAAATTAAAAAGACAAAAAAATCAGGCAATATTTATAGGGCAACAAGTGTAACTAGGCTGAGAACAAGGAGAACAAACTACAAAATAGAAGTTTTAAAACACACAATGCTTCTAGATCACTATTTTCTACCAGTTTTTCTTTGAAGTAATGTCCAAGACACGTTACTATGTGCAATTTGTGCAAGGGATTTGGCTCCTAGAACCTGGAAAACAAACCAGGAGAGAGGAATTAGCTTTAAATTAATGTTAAGGCAAATTAAAATAAGAAAACACATGGACTTCTAGCTGGCAATGCTAAATGTAAGGCTCAGTGACCACCTCTCTTAGCAAACACGTGGGTTTTTGATATGGGCTCTTTCTTGACAACTTACTGAGATCTATTAGTAGGTTGTCTGGCACATACAAGGATGTCGGCTATATTTGGAAATGAAAATATTACACTTGAAAGTAGTGAACTGAATTACTTTTAAAAATAATATGCCTGTAAAGATTAATCAGTTTGTGTTCATCTTTTCTTTCTATCATCACTTCAATTTTCCACAGTTTGATCTTGCTTCAAACATAAAGCGCTCTGTGCTTTTTGAGGGAGAAATCCTACTCCTAAACACAAAAGTGAAACGAAAATAAAATCTGTTGTTATAGAGTTTGCAAAGAACTTTATAATATAAAATAACATAGATGCTTTACAATTAGTTTTTCTGCTCATCACACCTGAATTGCATCCATAGTTTGAGACTCCCTAAACGTGAGAGCTCTGAGCATTTAGGTTAGTGTATTCTTCTTCTGCAGAGAATCCTTTAAATTTTGGCTCCAGTGCCCAAGATAAGACTAATAGTAAGTCACTGTAAACAACGCATTAATATTTTAGTTTTACAGAAATACCTCAGTTATTCACGCTGTCATATCCGAATCTTCTCACATTCATGGAAATTTTTCCTGCAGTACTTACTCAGTCATGGAGCAGTGTATAATTCCGTGAGTCCTGCACTGCCGCAACAGGCGGCCCCGGCTCCAGCCGGCCCTGCCAGGAGTCACAGAATCACACAGAATCACAGAATCAGTAAGGTTGGAAAAGACCATAGAGATCATCAAGTCCAACCTATAACCTGTTACCTAATCTAATCTAGTCAAACCTGTTACCTAACCTGACCTGTTGCCATCCTACTACCAACACATCATCCTACCTATAACAGGAAGTCTTTAACTGTAACACAGAGACCCACATGTGGCCCGTTCCAGTGGTCAGGGCGTGGCAGCCAGCCTGGACTTGCCAGTGCATGTGTGCATATGTGCATATGGAGAGATTCATAGCCTCAGGCAGAGCACTCCTGCCAGTGCTAGCTGCTGCTGTTAAAGGGAAAAAAGCCAACTCTCACGCTCCTCACTGCCAGAAGGAGCCCGGGATGTTGCAGCGTTCCAAAGTTGCCATATTTCTGGCAATAATTTGCCATATTAATGTCTGACCTGTATTCGTGGATTAAAGGTTTTGCGGGATCCACGGGAGATCTGTAATTCACAAATACGGAGGTATGACTATTTTGTAACTGCTGCTGACTATGCAATAACGAGAAAACTGTACTGTCTTAGCTGCTTATTAGATTATCTGATTGCAACACATTCTGTTCATTCCTTGTCTGAAGAATGACACAACGTATGAAGAAAAAGAGCAAATTATTTTCACACAGAGTTAGTGATGCTTGACCAGACTTGCTCATATTCTTTCCAGATTCTTATGAACTTCAGTGTTGCCATGGTTTCTGCTGTGGGTTTCTAAGATATTCAGATGGTAGTTTTAAAAAATAATTTCAGTGACTGGTGTTTAAAAGAACTTTCTGCTATAAATAAGGTCTTCAAAGGAGCCTTTTGTCTTTGAGTTCTGATGAGATTATGGAAAAACTTAACTTCTCTGCAAGGCACGTTTGTAGGAAATGTTGAACCATCTGTTTGATCTCTGCCCTTTTTCCTAATATAAAAGCCTTTACTGAGGCCAGAAATTGTTTCTTCTGACTGTTCAAACAATCCAGGGAAAAGGACATGGTCTTTTCCTACTGCCTCATGGTGTCTTTCTGAATTCTAAAAAACCTGCATAGTGTTACGAAATTATTATTGTCTGGTGATGCAGAATGACATGAGTACTGTGAAAGGAAGGTGCAGTAGCCATGCTCTTCTGCACTAAATACCAGTACATACTTCTGTAATTCTCTTGAGAATATTTCCTTCAGTTTTGCTGTGTTCCCTCTGTGAGGAATAATTGTAGATAACTTATAGGCAGGTTTATCTGTTTTAGGAAGACTGCATCCAAGACTCCATTGACCATGTTGACAAGGTCTTGCTTACAGGGTGGGATAATGTATATGTTCACAGGCTTAGTAACTGTGTTTAGCTTGAGAAAGCACAATTACAGTACCTTGTGGGCTTGTTTCCTGTCTCTCCATTAAATCTGAAGTCTTTGAAAAACTTAGATTGCAGTCTGTGTGCATTTTTTTCTCTGTTGTATTTGTCTATCCTGCCATCCCCCATTTCCCCTCTTGGCACAATATTAATTATACCAGTATTCTTGGAGAAGCTGCTTAAAGGGTCAGAGGTGAATTAGTGCCAACATCACGGTGTTTCGCTCATTTGGCAATTTATTCTTCCTTTTTCTCCTTTAGGGTTTAGTACAGGATTAAAAAGAAGTCTGCCAGTAAGTTGGTTTTCAAAATACTGTTGCACAATGAAGCCACTCAGCCTGAGAATCAAATACCAGTAATTTTCATTGTCCTTGTATCTATAGTTGGTTTCAAAGAATTTTCAGTGAGTTATATTATTCAACTCTTGTAATATAGGAACTTCTTAATACCCTTACTCCAAATACAATTTTAATGAATTTATATTTAATAAATTTAATATTTTAATAAATTCAGCTGTCTTTTTTCATTCATTGTTTATACCTGGAGACCAATTAAAGTGCAATTATTTATGAATTTTCCCCAAGTTTAATTGAACTATCCTTTTTGAGATGCAGTAGCATTTGGCTTCCCCAACTTAATTTGCACATCTCAGTCTACATTGCATTGTTTTCATGTCTTCCACTTTGCTACTATTGAGGATATTCTGTTATGTCAAAGTGTAGTGGAAAGTAATTTTCTGTCCTAATGTCATAGTAAGCTGGGAAAGTCTTTCCATATCTCAACGTTGATTTTTAAAATATGATTTTTTATTATTTGTTCCTGTCCCAAAGGAGTCGGAAATCTTATATCGAGAAATTAGGAGGGGCTTTAAGTAATGTGGTCTAGTGGAAAGTGTATCTGCAGGGGAACAAGATGATCTTCAATGTCTCTTCCAACCCAAACTATTCTATGATTATATTAATTATTGCAATTATTATTTCATTCTCTTTGGGAATGGATTCAGAGAATCTTTATCATTATAAGAAATGAAACTTCCATGCTTCTCTATAAATATTTTAAAAAGCAAATGCAGACTTAGAAGAAAGATATAAAAAAATTAGAAGTAGTCCTTGAATATTTAAAATCACTACATACCCCATTCATATTTCATCTGAAGTAAGAAAAAAGTACAAAAAATGACAAATTTAACTTGTTTTTTTTCACTATGTCTAAGAAGCTGTCAAAAACTGTATTTAAATTCATGTTAAAAGGGGTCAGGTTTCAAAATACCACATGTTCAAGTTGTTGGTACAGCTATACTTTTGGGTTTTGTTGTTCTTTATGAATGGGTTTAGTGCAGATACAACAGATTCTTGAAAACAACTGGAACTGATAGAAACTGTCCTAGTAATCCAAAGAAACTTACAAACACTTAAGGGTTTTCAATTGCTTGTTAAATATTATTCAATATAGAATGAAACGTGATTTGAATATTCAAGAAAACACTGGAGAAAATAATTCTATCATTAATGAAAGCTCAAACATAACAGAGAATCAATTTACAGTTGACTGAGATTACGAAGATGAAAAAAGAAGGCAAGTTATCTCTATAGAATACATCTTCCTTCCAGCTAGAGAGGTAAAAGCTATGTTAGGGTTATTTTTTGCACAGCAGAAGGCATAGATGGTATTGAATTTTCACAGCTGTCTTCCATTTAGAGTTACTGGTAGTATGGAGAAATGTAGCTAATGTCTAGACAGTGAGAAATCTTTATTTTTATCCATGTCTTTATCCTTGCTAACAACAAAACTATTATGGAATCACGGAAAATGTTGATTGAATGGTGCCTCTGGGAGCCATCTAGTCAAACTCTACTCAAGAAGGGCCAGCTTACATCAAGTGCCTTAGGTCCTTATCCATTTAAGTTTAAATTGTGCCCAAGCACTGTAGTTCTGAGGGTCCAAATCCCAGATTTTAAGATAAGCATGATGTTTGGTTTTTTTCTAATCATCAGAAACTTTCCTTGGTTGCTGTGGTATTTTGCACATGATTGACAGAAGCCTTGCAGTGAGTGCAATCAGCTCCCTCGGTACCTTTGCTCACATCCCAACTAGCAGCATAGTGCTGTGCTTGTCTGTGTCCCTGCCTTCCTCTGCTGCAGATAACTCTTTGCTTCCACAGACTCTGTAAGTAGACTCACAGTCTGCGTGGCCGGAGACCCAAACTTGCCAACAAAACCCAAGACACAAAAAGGCACTGAGAACCTTGGCTTTTCCCATGCTCTTTGTCACTAAGTTCTCTTCCCCACTGAGCAGCAGACATGCACTTTCCTTACTTAGTCTTCCTTTTCCTACTAATGTACTTATAGAAGCTGTTTTCCTTGCCCTTAATCCTTTGATGATTTCTGCTCCGGCTGAGATTTTGCTTTTGGAATTGCATTGTTCTACACTTGAGTAATGTTTCTGTTCCCCCAAGTGGCTTGTCCCTCCTTCCGCCTTTTGGGAGATCAAGCTTAATAGTATTTTCAGCTATCACCTGCTACACATTATTTTCCCTAGTCAGACAACTAATTTCTCTAGTCTGTTTGACTTAAAATGTAATCATATATTTTGTTGCGCTTATACAGGAACAATGAATGAATATTGTGTACAACTGAAAAAGAGCCATATGTGTATTATGACACAGTGAACATTCTATCGGAAATGTCAAGTGCTTTGTGCAATCAGATTGATCCTGTAAATCATAATCAGAGTTCATTTTTTTCTATGGAGTCACTAAAATCTCTAGAGAAAGCCATAATTCTAAAATTTAAATTGTGAGTATGGGTTTATATGCTATCACCGGTGATATGTATGTGAGTATAAATATACACACGATGTGATATTCAATATATATCAAGAAAGTAAAAAAAATCATGTTCTCAAATATAAAAAAATAAAAAAGGAAGTTTTCCCTTTGAAATCTCCTGAAGATATCTGTTCCTAAAGAAATTAAGTTTTAAATTGTTAAAGAAATATTTTTCGTAACAGTTTCTAAACTTAGCTCTTCAGCTGTAGCCCCAGACACTTATCTTTCTGATTTCCTAGAATATTTGTAGGAATTCTGCCATTCTTCATTAAAAAAAATAAATTTGTGTTTGGTATAAGGAAGGAAAAGAGAAAATTCCAATTATTCTAGCTTTTTATAGCTGCCTCATATCATGTAATAGAAGTATTATGTTATCACATTAGTATAATATTAATGCTGTAGTACATGCTCAGTATTAAAGAGGAAATTCTGATCTTAGTCTTTTTTCCAGCAAGTTAAAGTTCACAATTTTTTTCTGTAATAAGATTCTATAATAAGGATTGGACCCATTTGCTCAGTTCTTGGTGCTAGCTTGCTTGTTGAGTCCCTTCATCTTCTTCCCTTTGTTCTTTTGAGTGGACAACATCTACAATTTATTTGCAATGGGTTTGGGAGAATATAATTAAGATGTGACCTGCAACTATGCAAGATTCTAGTCTTGAAGCCACACTCTTAACTGGGAGTATTACTTTTAAAAATATGGATATTTAAGGCTCTACAGTTCACTCATCAAACTTTTGAAAAGCTTTTTCTGTTCTTTAATACCTTGATATTGCATAACAAGATAATGCTATATATATTTCTCAAGAAATTTCTTTTAATTTAGTAAGAAAAGCATTTTGTCAAAAGTCTCACAGAGGTAACATACAATCAAAGGCAGAGGTACTCAACAAAGTACCCAGCATAACCAACTCACACAGTTTAGCAAAATACAATTCATCTGTTTTAAGTTACCCAAAAGAGTTTAAGAAAAGAATAAAGAAAAGAGCAAAGACGGAAAAAGACTAAGAGAAGAGACAGGACTAGAGAGAGGAAAAGAGAGAAGGAGTAAAGAAAGAGATTAGAACAAGAGAAAAATAGTTACTACCAGAATCCTTCCCATGATGAGAGCAGTGTTATTTATGTGATCTGGCCCCCAGGCAAGACCTCTGTTTCACTGACCACTCTGTGCCCCGGGCAAGAACGAGGCAGTGCAGCCAGTCAGAGACTGTGTCAGGGGTTACAGGAGGCATGGTGTTGGTGGACTACTGACAGCTCTGACATGTGGCTCTGGTGGCTATAGGACTGACACCCCTCCCTCCCCTCCCCCCAATAACATTCACAGCTACTGGTAGTGCTAGTCTGTGGCTAGGAACACGATACCCAATAAAACTGAAATTCTGCTTGGAGTATGTTGCAGACCGCCAAATCAGGAGGAAGAGGCAGACCTATTGCTCTTTAAGCAACTAGAGACAGCCTCAAGATCGGCTACCCTAGTTCTTACAGGAGACTTTAATCTGCCTGATATCTACTGGGAGCTTAACACAGCAGAGAGGAGGCAGTCCAGGTTCTTAACCCAGCAGATGAGTGAGCCTACCGGTGGGGAGGCTGTGCTCGGCCTGTTGTTTACAAATAAGGAAGGGTTGGTTAGTGACATTGTTGTTGGAGGAAATCTGGGATGCAGTTACCATGAGATCATAGAGTTTTCAATCGGCAGTGGGATAAGAAAGGGCATGAACCAAACCTCCATGCTGGACTTCCGGAGGGCAGACTTTGGACTGTTTAAGAAATTAATTGAGAGGGTACCATGGGAAACAGCCCTTAATGACAGGGGGGTCCAGGAGGGCTGGACTTACTTTAAGAATGACTTCATGAAGGCACAGGGGCAGGCGGTCCCAATGTTCTGAAAGATGAGTTGGAGGGGCAGAAGACCAAAAGAACTGAAAGAACTAGGGGGAAAAAGGAGGTTGTACAGCCTTTGGGTAAGTCGGGTGTGTTTAAGGAAGTTGTCAGGTCATGCAGGAGCAAAACTATAGAGGCAAAAGCTCAGATGGAACTCAACCTAGCCGTTTCTGTTAAGGACAAGAAGAAATGTTTCTATAAATATGTCAAC
>WEKX01002036.1:190994-203144 GCA_013390025.1 Pitta sordida
GGGCCGGGTGGGAGCTGGGATGGGGCTGGCTGTGCGAGCGGGGAGGCGGGGGGCGTGCTGATGCCACGGCAAGCGAGCGAGCAGCAGGACAGAGATTGGAGTGGAGCGGGGGCGCCGAGTGCCGACGCCGTGGCAAGGGAGCGAGCGGCGGGATGGAGATGGGAGAGGGACGGGAGGTGGCAAGTGCCCTGCGAGCGGGGGGAGGGTGCAGAGCCGATGCCGCAAACGACGGAGCTGGGGGCCGATCAGACTGAGGTCGCAGTATCTTCTGCGCACGCACCAAGATTGCACATCTCGTGGAAAAATCACGCGCAAATACTGAAGCTCGCGAATACCGGGACGCGAATACGCAGGGGCTCACTGTAATCACTGATATACAAGTTGTCTATGTTGTTAGGGTTATTCTGGTTACGTTTGTCTTTTGCAAACAGAGTATGTGACAAAACACTAAGTGCTATAACTGAGCTGTTAAAATTCCTGTTGCCCTAACCTGAAAATATTTTTACAGAGTTATCTGGAAACAAAAAGTTGGAGGAGCACTTACCTGATTTACATGCCTGTGCTTTCTGCATCCCTTACTATTGCCTCCACATATGGAATAACTTACATTCACATAGGGAGTAAGATTCCCAGATTCACAGAATACTATGAGTTGGAAGGGACCCACAAGGATCATCTAGTGGAACTCACCATCTAACACCTGAAGAGATGCATGAGTTTGAGAAGGCCTGAATTCTATTGCCCAAGTTCCTCAGCAGAAGATATTATTCTGTGTGTGAATTTAATGCTGCAGATATTGTGTATTCGTGTAAAATACTGTGTTTTAACACATGTACAAGAGTTACCAGGATGCTTTATTCAACACTTTTGTGTTTGTTTTGGTTTGGACCTTTGAGTTTATTGGATGTCTTTTCCTCTGGTTGTACAGCTGTATTTCACAGAAAGAAAAACAGGAAAAAAGCATGGCCAAATGTTTGAAGATTAAAGAATATGTGCAAATGAGGAAAGTCAAATACCAGTAGAGATAGAGGAGAAACAGATTGCGCAGGAAAAAGTGGAAAATTAAATTAAAAGGGAGAGAAAGGTGGAAGAATAAGGAATTGGTTTTACTAAAATGCTGTATTGAGTCCTGAGAGGATTGTTGTCCATGAGATCAAACCTTTGGATAATAGTTTTTCACATAGTTGGCACAATATGTGAATTCTACCCTACATCCTACTTTCACTTTGCATTCCTGAGGTTTATTGAATTTATTCCTGTAGTTAACCTTTTTCTCACCTTTTTGTATCCATAGATCAGCCCCACATATTTCATTATTTTTTAATGTCTCTGGTGTCTTCTCCTTTACTTATCAGCTTGTACTGCTCTCTGTATTAAACTTCAGCAATTACTGAAAGAGAAGATGAATAAGTGATCATTTAACCTTTTCAAACTTTGGAAGTCTTAAATATTTTGTTTTGATTGTCACAAAACAGTTCATATCCGCAAAATCTTCTTTTAAGCTTTTTGGGTATCTTTGCCCTATGACTTAAACTTGTTTTCTTCTGAGACCTATAGAACACATAATCAGCTATCATTTCAGCTTGAACCTGTAGATTAGTTGCAAAAAAAGAGGAGTAAGTTTGCCTTTTCTGATAACACATGAAGAACGTTTTTGTAATTTGGTCATTTTTCACCATTCTGTCATGGTAGATGAAGAAACAGTGATGAATATATGTATATAATGGGCTACACATGTGAGGTGAAATATATTTGGAAATAGCTGCAACTAGATTAAACTCTCAAATAAATAAGTCAGAGCAGTAATAAAATGCTACGAATACTGTTTCCATGCTCCTCATATATTAATAGTAATTAGTAAATTAAGTTACAGTAGAATTTGGTTTTTTGGAAAAAATCAAAACTTCTCTTACATGCATATTCGTTTACCAGCCCTCAAACTCGTTTTTTTCATTCTTCTTTCCCCTCTCCCTGACCCCCATCATAGGGATGCTGGAGAAAGATCATTGTGGATGATACCATGCCTTTCAATGAAGAAGAGAATTTGTTATTACCAGCTACAACCTGTCAAAATGAACTTTGGCCAATGTTGCTGTCCAAAGCTCTCATTAAGGTAGCAAATACTAGGTATGTTTTGTCATCTCCCTTTTGGTTCATTTTATGAAGTCATGTGGAATGTGCTAAAGATTGCTTTAATATAAATGGGAAATGTATTTTACTAAAAATGTTGTAATGACAGACACTTCTAAAAGCTGACAATGTAAATCAGTACAATGAAATCATCTGTAGGTGTAGAAGGTGTAGTGTTTCATTTTTAGATGGGTTTGTAAATTTATGCGTAGAAAATTTGCAAAGGAAATATAGTTCTCTCCTTATTTGCTTTATCTGTTTGACATTATTCCTAAAAGGTTCACATATATTTTTCTGCTAAATGGAAATGTTCATAAAGTCTTAATGAATTTGTAGTTGTCAACCTTAAACAGTATTGGCTCAACCAGTGTTGAAAATAGAGAATTGTAAGCTACTTTTGATGCTTTTGTTGCAGTTCTGCTCTTGTGGGCTGTGTTGTGTAGCCCCAGTATGACCCAGGCAGGGCTGGTCCTGTGTGCTTCAGCGCTTTGTCAGGGCCAACACATACTGTCTTTTTACCCTGCTGTATCCCTGGAGGAGGAGGAGGGGCTGGCACCATAGGGGGTGCTCTCCCCCCTTTGCCACGGAGGAGTGGGGGCCAGTGGTGCCTCTCCCACGGGGTCGCAGAGCCGGTAGGCCACATCAGGGCAGAGACCAGCTCCCTGCTCACTCGCCGCTGCTGCCCACAGTGCAGTGAAGTGAAAAAAAAAGGAAGTCAGTTGTGTAACAACACACTTCTTCTGCCCATGTGGTGGGGATGGAGGGGTAGATACACTTGGCAGCAGTACAGCAAGACATGTCGCAGTACACTTATGTCACAGTCCACGTGACTGTGTGCCAAGGAGCTTATTGCATTCTCAGAAAAAAACCCACACTGAAACGAAATGACTCCCCTGGATCCCCCCCACACCCCTTTGCTCCTGGGCCTCCAAAGAAAGGGAGAGCCCCAGCCCGGCCCTCCTGGGTCCCCGTCGCCTCCCACCTCTACTGAGGCACTCAGACCCTGGCCCGCACCCCAGTGAGGGGTTTGAGCTCAGCTGATGTGAGTGCACAGGGGAATGGGGGTACAGTGGAGGGGGGTACACACCGGGGGGGGGTCAGTGCAGCATGGGAACACACTAGGGGAGGAGGAACACCGGAGCACTGCGCCAGAGCAGGGGTGGCCGTTGGGCAGCGGGTGCCACATTCCCACATTCCCAGCCCTGATTTCCAGCCCAACATGCCAGGCTGCCACTAGCGCTGGCCACATCCCCCGGGGTATCCATGAGGTACCCTCAGTCTGGCCATAAGGGGGAAGCGGGGGCTCCCGGCTTCACAGCAGCTCAGCCACCACGCCTGACCCTACCCTACGGGGCCCAGCGTGTGCGTCCCAGCCCGTGCATCCCAGCTCCCACCAGATTTCAAAGCACAGAAAATGGGCGCCGTGGCAAAACCAAGGATTCCACCATCAGGAATGGGCAGAAGGCGTTTCTGTCAGTTTCCTGAGGCTCAGCAGAGTGTGTGGTGCTCCTGGGACCAGCCCCTAGAGCTCATTAGTTGAGGGTGCATGGCTATGGGTGTTACCTAATTGAATATTCATGGATTTTGTATCTAAACAGATTTCATTACTCATGTGGCCTGCCTGGACCCATCCACCCGCATCAATTGCTCAGAGCGCAAGAGTTAGTTAGGCATCCAGACAGTAGGAGACTCTTGTTTTGAAAGAGGGGAGTGTGGTAGAGTGAAAATAGAGTAAACTTGTGTAGAATAACCTGACTAGCTGCTTAGGAAATGGAAGTTGAAGAATCATGACTATTTGTAGAACAAGGAATTTCAAACCCGCATCTCCAAGCCTGAAAAAAGAGGGTCTACTGTGTGAAAGTATACATAATATGCTTGCTAACAATTTTGAAAACATGCCATTGTACCAGAGGGAACATTAAAATGATGAACATGAAGCGAAGGCATTGACTTTGTAGGCTACTAGTCAGCAGTAGTTTGATAAAGTCCTAAAATTGCAAATAATGACTTATTTTTCATCAAACTGTAGGGTCTTATTCCTACATAAAACAATGTGGACTACAGAGTCCACTGTAGTTGGTTTCATGATAATTCTGTAAAATGTCTGCTTTTATCTTATAGTATACATGAAACTGGAAGGAGAGAGCTGGAGGAATTTACGGTTCTGCATACACTGACTGGATGGATACCAGAAGTTATTCCTCTTCAGTGAGTTCTTCTATTAAACAATTTGCATGTTAGTTATTTAGTATGAAATGCTCTAAGACATTATGAAAAATAAAGCTGAGCCCTGAAAGTCCTTCACTATCAATTTTAGTAAGTGTATTGTTTTTAATTCTGGTACTTGAGAAATGTACCTTTGGAATTACAGTTATACCCCCTCATTTGCGAGGAACGGGTCATGCCAGGGCTCTCACGAAACGTCAAATTCACAAAGATGCGCAGGTCATTAATATGCATGCAGGCCACACCCATTGCTCCACCCCCCGCCACTCTGGAGTACTGCAGACACTTTTCCGCTCCTCCCCATGGGCTCTCTCAGCACAGGGGAGCAAAGTGAAGCATTTCTGAGCCCTCTCTGACTCGGGAGACCCCCCTGAGAATCCCTCGGCTTCTCTTCAGCAATGCTGCTGCTTTTGCAGCCAAGTCATGCTTGCAGACCAAACCCTGCACCTCTGCTCCCCACCCCACCCCGCTCCCGGCCCCAGTGCTCGTGCCCGCACCGGCCCAGCCCCACGCGCAGGTTAGAGATACCTGTTTCATTTAGCATGCAGTTACAAACTGTCTGCCAGTAATTGCTTTATATCTGAATGTACCGTAGAAAGTATATTTCATGAATTTGTAAGTAATTGTTGTCATCTAGTATGGTGTTTCCACCTTTTAAATTGGAACAGCTGACAGACTTTTATTTTCAAGTAAAAATTTCATTTTCTATCCACAATAAGATTTTTCTTGTTTTCTATGTGGTTTATGTCCATTTTATATTTGTAAAGAACAGACATTCAGATTTTCAAGCTTGATATCTTTTTGACTAAATGAAAGTCCAGGATACAGACAATCAGATCTTTTTTTTTTTTTTAAGTGCCCCTTTTTACCTTTTGATATATAAATAAAAATGAATACATAGATAAGAAATAGTTTATATATAGTTTTGATATAATAGATTTTTTATAACCATATTTCAGTATTTCAAAAGTTTAGCTAAAGACTATTTTTCTCCTTTTTTCAATAATTTTTATACCCCAAGCTATGCTTGCAATTTAGGTTTTTGATATATTTGTGTCTTACAGTAGTGTGTATGGAGCCCACAAATTTAAAAATCTAAGTAACTTATATTTTATTCCATTAAGAAGTTAATTTTACAACTGAAACAGTAAAAAACAGTGTCCATTTACTGTGAATATATATTAAATTCTGGAATAAGAAAATGTGAATACCATGAGCCTTTGCTACAGTAATATAAGATGTCTTTAGCCCATGGTACAATCAGTTATTTTATTTAAAAAAAACCCAAGATTGCATGCAGTTAGCTTTCATGAATCTTATTGATGAGTCTGTTTGAGGTTATTTCTGGAATCACAGATTTCTGTAAAGAACCAATATGACTGCAAGTGTCATGTCATATCAAAAAAGCTGTTGTATCTTGTAGAATTGATGGGAGAGGCATGGAACTACCTGTGCTGAGCAGTTAGGAAAGCTCAGTTGGGAAGTACCTTTGACAAGCTTTTTAATATATAGAGATGGAATCAAGTTATTAAATGGTGTCGTTTTAAAGTGGTCTTCAAGTTTCTCCGCCGCAACTTTTATCCACTGAGATTCTTGAGAGAGGAAGCTTCATTTACATGTCTTTATCATCTCGTTTTTTATGGTTCTGTCCATAACCTATCTCAACAAATTGGCTGCTACAAAAAATCATGCAAGTGTGTCCTATCTACTAAAATAACCCAGTAGCTTTTTGAAGTGTTGGATTGTCAGTTGTGGTACAGTGCTGTCTAAATAAAAATCACACTTTCTTTTCTTATTGCACATATCATTATCATTGACACATGCATGCATGTTTTCTTTTAAAGGCTTGAATACTTGGACAAAGTTTGGGACTTTTTGAAAGAGACTGTGCCAGAATTCAAGTTGCCTGATGAGAAGACTCCAGGACTCAATATTACTCAGTTGGATACAAAACCTGAAGGAGCCAAAGACTCAGAGTTAAAAAATGAAGTTTCATCTTTGAATAAGATGTCAGATAAATCTGAGAGTGAAGAGACAGCAGATAAATTTGGGAAAGGTCTGTAATTTTCAGTAATGTTATCTTTGTGGGCCAAGCGTAATTAAGGTTGGCATCAGCTCTAGCTTTGAATTGGTATGTCTTGGATATGTTGCCACATGCAACTCCATGGGTTTGTTGCTCTCAGTAAATATGTTGCGATGATGTAAATGCAAAATACTTTTGTCTCTATTTTGCAAAAAGGTTTGCAAAATCTATTTGTCTCATTAGAAGCAGTACTAGTCTTTTATTTTATTAAAGTAGCTTCACCTTATGGCAGAGATTTTTTCAGCTCTTTGTCATAGCCATTTCTCTAAAGACTGGTTCCTTGCAGAGAGATAAGTCAGAAAGGTTACAGTTTCTCCAAAGGCAACACTGCACTGATCATCAATAAATTATACACTTCGTAATGGATGTTGGAAAGTGTGATTACCTACAGAGTTCTGACAAGTATGTTCTAATGCCTACCTGCCTTTTTATTTATAACAACTTTTCTGTTTATGCGACTAGGTATAGGTAATAACTTTCTTCAAGAATTGCTAATCCTATTTACATTTAAATGAAAAAACTTAGATTTAGAAACTTGTTGTTCCAATATATTTTTGTTCAATGTTTATCTTTGAAACTGAGTTCTCTTAGTTGCTCTTATTATCTTGAAGGCATAGGTGAAATTTCAGAACACTTCTTGTGTCCTTGGAAGGTACAAATCATATGCTAAAATTTCTGTTTCTTCCTAAATTTTCAGA
The DNA here is from genome assembly GCA_013390025.1 of Pitta sordida. Classification (NCBI taxonomy): domain Eukaryota; kingdom Metazoa; phylum Chordata; class Aves; order Passeriformes; family Pittidae; genus Pitta; species Pitta sordida. Next base: position 198,132 of record WEKX01002036.1, read on the forward strand.
AAAAATCCCTGACTTCCTCACTTTGAATCCCAAATCCTATGTCCTAGTGTCAAAAGGGTTATAAAAGTGTTAGAAGTTTCCTTGCTGTGGTTAGATTTTCTCTTCTTAGAAGATCGTGCTATCCACCCATCAATGTAGTAGATATTTCGGAGTTTGGAATGGACATGCCCAGGGATACATCCACTAGGAGCAGCACTGTCATTCACCCAATGGGGAGCTGTAATTTTTTTCCCAGAAAAATTTGTAAATTGAATCCTGCCTAAAATTTAAAAATTTTATTAATAAATGAAATGGCTAAGAATCAGGGAAATGTTATGTTATGGTACAGCCCTGTAATCTCTAACTCTCAGGCTAGAAGCTCTGTTCAGATGCTCTCTTATTGCTTGGGATTGTTTGGATGACACAAAGCTGTCCATGTTGCCATGAGAGATAAGAACCTGTAGATCCTGGTAGACAACAAGCTGTCCCGGAGTCCCTGAGCCAGCAGTGCCTTGGGGGCCAGGAAGGCCAATCGAATCCTGAGGTGCATTAGGAAAAGCATTGTCAGCAATGTTTTTGCTCTGTCCTGCTATGTCCAGTTCTGGGCTCCAGAGTACAGAGAGATGCATTGCTCTTGGAGGAAGTCCAGCAGCAGGTAATGAGGATGATGAAGGGACTGGATCATCTCTTATGAGGACAGGCTGAGAGAACTGGAGCTGTTTAGCCTTGAGAAGGTGCAGCTAAGAGGTGACCTCATCAATATGTCTACAAGTATCTAAAGGAGGGTGCCAAGAGGATGGAGTCAGGCTTCTCTTGGTAGTGCCAAGTGACAGGACAAGAGGCAATGGGTAGAAACTGATGCACAGGAAGTTCCACCTGAATATGAAGATCTTTGCTGCGTAAGTGACTGCACACTGGAATAGATTGTCCAGAGAGGCTGTGGAGTCTCCCTCGCTGGGAATAACTGAGAATATTCAAGAACCATCTGGATGCAGTCCTGTGCAATGTACTCTGAGATGACCCTGTTTGAGAAGGGAGGTTGGACCAGATGACCCAGAGTGGTCCTTTGAACCCGAGCCATTCTGTGATTCTGTGAAACTGTGTGGTGCAATTGGCACATTAGAAGGGTTGCCATCCAGACGGACCTGGACAAACTTGAGAATTGGGCCATAAGAACTTAATGAGACTCAAAAAGCCCAAGTGCAAAGTGCTGTGCCTGGATTAGGACAATCCCAGCCATGAATATAGACTGGAAGAAGAACTGAAAGCGGTCCTGTGAAGAAGGGCTTGGGGGATCTGGTAGATTAGGGGCTGGACATGAGCCAACAGTGAGTTTCCAGCCCAGAAACCCATCCATATCCTGGGCTGCATATAAAGCAGTGTGGCCAGCGGGTTGAAAAGGTGATTCTCCCCTTCTACTCTGCCCTTGTGAGACCTCACCTGGAGTACTACATCCAGCTCCAGGGTTCCTAACACAAGAAAGATGTGGTTGGAGCAAGTCAAGAGGAGGTACACTGAGATGATCAGAGGGCTGGAGAGTCTTTCTCATGAAGTCAGGCTGAGAAAGTGGGGGTTGTTCACCCTGGAGAGGAGAAGGCTTCAGGGAGCGCCACCCAGTCTTTGAAGGAGTCTTACAAGAGCACTGAAGAGGAACTTTTTACAAGTTTAAGGATTTTTACAATCCTTATTGATAGGATAAGGGGAAGTGACTTAAAAGAGGCCAGATTTAGATTCAATATTAGAAACAAATTCTTTACTGTGAGTATGATGAGGCACTGGAACAGGTTGCTCAGAGAAGTTGTGGTTGTCCCATTCCTGGGACTTTGAGCAACCCGTTCTAGTGGAAGGTATCCCTGCCCATGGCAAGGGCGAGATGGGGGGAGTTGGAGCTAGGTCACTTCCAACCCAAACTGTTCTATAATTCTATGATTTTTTTTCATTAGAAAGTATTTTCTTATAGTCGAAATTCTAAGGCTTCGAAGGTCATTCTTAGTGGAATGGGAAGACATTCTTCTTCCATATTCCTTGGGAATCTGTGCCTCACCTATGCCAGTTTGTTTGAAATTATACATGAGAGCAAGGACATAAAATATTTGGCAGTGTCAGAAATTCAGAATTTCTAGTGTTGTTGTAAATACATGGAAGTTCTGCACTAACTGAGGGGTGGAATCTCAGCCTTACTGCCTCCTCAGTAAATCTGTATTATATTTTTATTACATCTTACTTTTTTTTTTAAATTAAATAACATTAGTTTTTTATCACAACTCTTAAGGCTTGGAAGAGTTTGTGGTTCATTGTTTTTAAAATTTACCTTAAATATTATTAAAGCATTAACACATATTAGACTTTATTACTGAAAGTTCATGTCTGAAGAAGAAAAATATTTAATCTTTATTTTGCTTAATAGAAAGAACAGAGCAGAGCAAAGTAGGAAAGAAAAAAAGGAGAGGAGAAAAAGAAAAAAGCAAGGTAGCACTTCAGTCTTCACAAATGTTGGCAAAAGCCCAAGGCCTTGAGGCTTTACCTAAAAGTAAGTCGTATTGTTTTGAAGGTGAAAATACAGGTAGGAGATATGTAAGCAAAGGCTTTTCTTTAATTTGGTTTTGAACTTAACTAGGGGGAGATTATATGTACTTTTATTTTTTTAAATTGCATTTCTTTATGGCTCAAATTACAGACAAAAGTAATTCAAACCTATTGAAATCTATAACTGATATTAAGAATAGTGTTGATGATAGTAGTAGAGCATGATGCTAATAATGCCAAGATCTGAGGTTTGATCCCTGTAGAGGCTATTCACTCAAGAGTTGGACTTGATGATCCTTGTGGGTCTCTTCCAACTCAGAATTTTCTGACTCTCTGATTGCAGAACTTTCTTCCAGTAGTAAACTGATTTATAGTTTTTCTGTATTAAAAAAGAAATCTTCCTCATTAATAATTTATTTGTCCAATATCCATTTTATACAATCAATTGCAATGGGAAAAAGCAGGAATTCTTCTTTGTTGAAGAATAGTGGGGCAAAGGGCAGAAATATTAATTAGAATTCATTCCATGCCATAATATTTTTTTCCTTTGTCCAGGAAATCCATTTTTATTAACATGGTTTGTATTGATATATTTGTAATAGCATAAAAATTAAGTAAATAATTGATTTCACAGATTTATGCATTTTTATTTATTTTTTAAAAATTAAAAAAAAGGTAAACAAACCGTCATTTAATACTAATTGGCCAACTAATCAGTCAACAAAGACATGTCATGTTTGTTCGCTAAAATGTAGAAAATCTTCACTTTAGCATTGCTTATATTTGCCTATATGTGGCATTTCGATGTGACTAGCAGAAAAATGATAATAGGCTTTGCTTAATCTAACTGTTTCGTTGTGCCATGTATTATAACATTGTTCATCTAATACAGTCATGCCTCTGGAATCCTGGTTTGGGTCTTTTGAGGCTTCCATGAAACATTAAATTTGCAGATTCGGGTCGAACATTAATATGGCAAATTATTGCTATAAATATTGCAACTTTGGAACATTGCTACATGCTGCGCTCCTTATGTCAGTGAGATGCTGGGTTTTTTTCCCCTTTAATTACAGAAACTAGATTAGGTGATCCTTGGGGCCCCTTCCAACTCAGAATAACCTGTGAACTGGCAGGAGCATTTCTCTGAGGCTATGAATATGTGCAAATATGCATATATGCATATGTGCATATGCGCTGGCAAGTCCAATCTGGCTGCTGAGCCCGGAATGGTGACCCATGTGAGCTGTGGAAGCTTTTACAATGGTTTAATGTTGTGAAGCCACCATGAGTGTCTCTGGAGTGCCCGTGGTGTTCATGCTGCCAGCGGCAGTGGCAGGCTGCTGTAGGGCTGTTGTGCTCAGCCAGCACCCAGTGGGGGTCAGTCCCCCCAGCTAGGGGGGATGACAACAGGTTAGGTTAGGTAACAGGTGATAGGTGATACGTTGGACCCGATGATCTCTGTGGTCTTTTCCAACCTTACTAATTCTGTGATTCTGTGATTCTTTGGAGCCGTGCAGGGTCTTAGTGTCTGCCTGTGGCAGATCCCCAGCTGGGCTTTGAGTGACAGGAGAGAGTGTGACTTCTGCGGAGCTGCGCGGGGTCTCAGCACCCACCCGCAGCAGACCAGAGGCAGCCAGCACTGAAGCATCCCTGTGTGGGGCACTGTGTGCTCTGAGGCATGCTGCGGCAGCGTGTTAGACTATGTACTATATGCATAAGCCTTTCGCGATAGGGACCAGCTACGGAGACACACAGGGGACCACACTGTCTCATCGTGCCACGGGACTATAAATGTCATGCAACCTCTGCAACACTCACAAGGGCGTAATCTGTGGCTGTTCCCAGCAAGCGAAAGGCACAGCCTGCTCGCCCTGCGGTGCTGTGCCGGTCCCACCCTACAGGTAGCGCTGGCACCACTCCTCGGCAAAGCAGAGGTACCGCACATGTATTGACCAGGAAGCTCCGTGAATCACTGAGCAGATTCCTGGGAAAAAATATCCGTGGGTCGCTGAGACCACAAATATGGCTCCATGATATTCCAAGACATGACTATAATACAATTTTATCAAGGCTAGCAGTTTTAACTAGTTTCCCCATATTCTGCATTCACACTTATCGACAGTACACAAATAATTTGCATACATCCTCTTCATTTTTTGTGTGGTGAAAAAGGATCAAATAATATATAATTTTTCTAAGTTACTGGCATAACGTACAAAATCTTCCTAGTATTGTAATAGTATTATTAAAGTGGATATGATGTGCCATGCTAGTCATTTGCATGCTCTAATAATTTGTTCATTGCTGTCTATTATCTGCCTTGCAGACACTTTGTTTCACAGCCCATCTGGACTGAGTATGACAGCTTTACATTCCACCTGGTATTTGATTAAATACATTTTTGGGGGTAATATTTCTCACAAGCAATGAGAATGGTATAGCTTTTGCACATACTGTTCTGTAATGTCTAGGACATCATAGCTACTTGTCGTGGTTTGACCCTGGCTG
>WEKX01002037.1:0-30386 GCA_013390025.1 Pitta sordida
TTCCTGTACTGCATAACTCATACCACAGTGCAGTTGTTTTTTTCCTGTGTTCCTATACTTAATATATAAATATACACTTTCAGCACAAGCCATATGTTTGGCAGCTGTCAGGTATGAAAATACTTTTATTATAAAACAATATGAAAATTTATCTAAGACAATATGAAAAAAATTGAAGCCGTTACTTAAAAACAAGAATGTGCTGGTTAGATACAGTTTAATTTCTTGTTTCTCTTGTAAGGATGCTGAAGAGTTAAGTAAATAGTTCATTTAAAAGTTTTAGGCTGATTCCCTGTAATAGCATGTAACTTTGCAAAATGACATTTCATGTTCCAGTTGAGAATTTACAGTCTAGCTTAAAAGAATATTTTTAATTTTGTAGAGGTTTTACAAGGATAAGTATATGAAAGTTTCTGACTAAAATAATTTGCATCTATTCAGAGTAATTTGCATACATTCAAAAAGTGTGTCCCTCGTGTGTACATCTACCAGTCGTTACGAGTGCAGGTCTGTATCAGATGTTAACATCTATAACAGAAATCAACCTTTTGTTCAAGCCAGGGTATTTTGCTGTGGTTTTATACAAGTGTCCTGCATTCCCGTGTGCCTCAGCTGCTCAGTAGGACAAAATGGCTGTTCTGTGCAATAAAATTCCAGATTTAAATAAAGAGGTGTTAGAATTGAAGTCACTAGCTGTGTCAAATGACGTCAGTGTCACATCCAGGAGTACCACATTTGAAGTGAGATATGGGTAGCATCACTGTGAAAGAAAATGATGTGGTTCTGTTCAAAGCTGAGTTGTCTTTTCTAATATGTGTACAGTTATTTAATCTGTCAGAGGATCTGTTTTGACTGATAAAAGCCGTGAAGTGATGGCTATGCTTAGAGGCTGTCCAAAGGTTTGTTGACCAGCCTTGGATATACCAGCACACTAAGAATGAAAATATGAGATAATTTATGCCTTTAGGAAATAGCAAGTGTTTTCTTTATTGCACAAAGAAATCTAATAGAAGGTTTCATATGAATTTATTATAAATTAACTAAATCTGAATTCCTCTGTTCAACGTAGTGATGCTAATGAATATAATAATTCTAATGGACTAAGAGGGAAGGAAGAAAGGGTCGTTCTGATATTACGTGCCTGAGTTTAATCATCCTCTCTCTATAATTGTCAGTGATTGAAAGTCTACATTCAGAGATTCAGGGTTAAACCCTTAAGCTCTCCATGTTAACAGTAATGGAAAAATAATAAAAACGGTGGAATGTCCCTTTTCCATCTATTACAGTGTTGCTTAATAGTTATGCTTTAGAAACTTGTTAAAGTAGAGAATGGAAAGGACGAGAAATGTTCTGTACACATTCCAGACCCCAAAGGAGAGCATGAGGAAGTCATTTTTCTCCTTACCTAGAAAAGTAAAATAAGGAAAGTTTTGATTGTGTTTGAAGGCTGTTTGCATATTTTTCCTTCAGTATTTTCTTAACAGATTCAATTGAGTGTATTTGAGAGGGGGGTATTTGCTCTAAATCAGTTACATTCTAGGATTTTAATGTTTACCGGAAATTACAGGCATTGCAAACAGACTACCTGTCTTTGCTCAAGTAATACTTTGTGAACAAAGCAAAGAGCTGAATAATTAATGTATAAACCCTGAGATGTGCTTAGTTCACAGGTTATTCCGAGTTGGAAGGGACCTAAAGGATCATCTAGTTGGTTAGAGCATGGTGCCAGTAACATGAAGGTTATGGGTTTGATCCCTTTATGGGCCATTCACTTAATAGTTGGACTCGATGATCCTTGTAGATCCCTTCCAACTCAGAATGTTCTGTGATAAATGGATATTTGCAAACAATTTTCAGAATATATAAGCCCTGACAATAAAAGTAATAAAAGTGTATGTGATTTACAGGAAGGCAGTTCAGCAGTAAGGGATGAACAGGTTAGCACTGCCAGTGAAGACACTGGGTCGTATCTGCTACACGAACAACAAGACTGTCTGGTCTGTCACGAATCTCTGGAGTTGGAAGAGCCCCCAGAACTGGTAGAGGCAGCAGCTCCTGAAAGCTATTCTGAATCTATCTGTGAAGAGGATGTCACTCTTGCTTTGAAAGAACTGGATGAGAGATGTGAAGAAGAAGAAGCTGACTTCTCTGGTTTGTCTAGGTGAGGTTAATATTGGCTATAACTAACAGAAATTACATGTTATCAGTGCATAAATCAAACAAAGGAGGCTTTCTTACAGTGTGGAGTTTTCCATTAATGCCATATTACAAGAATATAAAATGATGGCGTGCATATCCAAAATAATGGTTGATTGGTTTTGCGTGTTACAAGAATTAAACTCAGTACTTTGCTTAACAGTTGTTTTTGGTACAGGGAAAGCAGCTATGCAGGAAAATAAAAGAGTTCTTGAGTAAAAGAAATCTAGAGCTTTTCATCATCATCAACAGGATAGAAATGTGAAAAGAGGTCAGAGGGTGTTTTGGAGCATTTTCTCAGCAGGCCGTAGCTGCAAGCAGTATAACATGGAAAAGCTCTTGCAAAGCTCTTTGCCCACTTCTTCTAAATTAAAGCTCCTCTAGAAGTCAAGTCAGTTTGTCTTTGAATTTGCCCAAGGTTTATTTTCATTGTTAAGATTAATCAGGCTCTTGTATATTTCTAAAACATTTTAAAGTAAAATAACATTTTCCCATTTTAATATGGAGAGCAAAAGGTTAAAGATAGTCCTGGCTGATTAAGTCATATTTAAAGTGAAGTCCTTTGAAGGTAACAGTCTTCAGAAGGAGGGAAAAGGAACAAGAACCTCCAAACAAACAAATGAAAACCACAACCCAAAACTGCAAATCAAAATAAGCAAAAAATCCCCCAAATTGTTTTGAGGCTTGTTCATACTTAAATTTTGTTCAGAGGTTTAGATTGAATAATACAGATATATTGTGTATATAGGAACACAGACTTGGCATATATTTTGTCAGATGACTTAAGGAGCCTTTTACAGAAAAGAACACAACAGGAGATTTAAAAGACCAAATCGTTTGGGCAGGTTCTGCTGGGATAGAGAAAGAGCAGTTGAGTCTCGTGATTTCCATATGCAGCCTACAGCAAAAGACCGTGCAAGAATTAAAGGCTGGTACCAGTTAAAAGCAGTTTATTTCCTCATGTGCAACTGAAAAATCTCCTACAGTTTTAGTGTATTTACACTAGGCAAGCAAATGAAAAAACACGTAACTCTAGTTTGAAGTGTGACATAGGTGATTATTTATAGGGTTGATACACTAGTTGGAAAATACCTGAAAATCGTTTTGAAACTTTGCTCACAGAGTGTATTCAAAAGAGTTGTGTCTTAGCTTTTGAGCCCTGTGCTACTAAAATGAATGGACAGAAAAAAAGAACCCACACCTCATGTTTAAGACATGTTTAAATCTTGTTTAAGATGTACTTAGTGCTGCAGTGAATGAGGCAGTTGTTACAGAGAAAAACTGAATGTTTTAAAAAAATATTTTAATAAACTCTCTCTATAATTAGAATCCTCCAAGACATTTTTTTGCTGCATGAGTTCAATTATACAAGAAGAAATGTCAAAATGTATCATACCTGATGATACAGAAAATTTTAACATTATGTTAATGATTGTAAGTAGTGGCATGAATTAATTTATACTTGGATATTTTTATTGGGCGTTTAGTGCCTGATGGAAAGTATGACAGCAGAATGCTCCTTGAACAAAGGCCCATTAAATTGATTGACCATAAAAATTAAAGTGCTTTGATCTATCTCCATTTGCTTATGTTACTTAAGACAGCTATAAAACAGTATTACACTGCTAAATGAGCTCTTGTGTTTCCCTTAAGGAAGGCTAAAATTTGTTACAGGTATTGGTGGACCATCTGTTTTGATGAATAAAAATCTGAAGAATTCAATGTTAATTCAGTTATTGGGGACAAGTTAAAAAATGCCAGTTTCTGAGTGGTGTATATATATAGCACTGTATGTAACTATATATAATCTGCAGATACCCCTTTGACTGTAGATATGCAGAGAACTGACATGTTTCCATAAACTTTGGAGATACTGCAGAGTATGTGCAATTTTTTATATTGCAATAGCAAACAGTTTTGATTGTTAACTATTTTCTTTGTTCATAGTTACCTTAGTTGATGCATTATTTATTTTACAAAACACTACTCTGAATCCAAAATTCTTAGTTTTTCTTCTTACCAAAATGCAAAAGGTTTTTTTCCTAAAAAAATTTGTTTAGGAGCTGATTTCTGTTGTTTATTATTTGCAGCCAAGATGAAGAAGACCAGGATGGTTTCCCAGAAGTACAAACTTCCCCACCTCCTTCACCATTTCTGTCTGCCATAATGGCAGCTTTCCAGCCAGTGGCATATGATGATGAAGAGCAAGCCTGGCGCTGCCACGTCAATCAAATGCTGTCAGATACAGATGGGTCTTGTGCTGTGTATACATTTCATGTCTTCTCAAGATTGTTTCAGGTCAGTGAATTGCCAGGGCATGATGTCTTATCTGAAATCCTTTCCTCCTACTTTTAAAACTGTTCTTCCCATTGTAACTGCAAAAGCCAAAATACTCTGGTAGGAAGAAACCTTAGAAAGCAAATTAAAAGCAGTCTAAGAAGCACATTGCTAGAAGAATGTTACATTGTCATACACTATTCTCTGTGTATATGATACGTATATTCATTGTCTAAGAGTGATTCTTTTCAGGAAATTTAAAAAAAGAAGGCTCAGACAGTTCAGTGCTTCTTGTAAGCTCTTAGTTCAGGTTGTCTCCCTTCCTTTATTTTTTGAACATCACCAAGGTTCTGTGTTGATTACAGAATTAATGTCTTCCTCCTGGTTTTTTTGAGGGCGTCATTATGGGATCACAGCATGACAAACATTAATGAATTTATCTTGCATCTGTCTTGTGAGAAAAGGATTTTTGTTTTTTTTCACAGAGAAATAATTGAAACACCAGGAGAGCTGAATATTTCAAATGCCTCTCTTTAACTATATTTACCTCATAGATCTGATACCCAACACAAGATGTCTAGGGCTTAAGTTTTATGGCTCTCTCCTCCCTATATGTAGTGAATGTTTTTTTTAAATTTTAATAGTGATTCTTTGCAAAATCCTACGAGGTAGGAGAAGTATAATTAATCCATTTTATTTACAGACAATGTGCCGAATAGGCTAAGAGCAGATTGAGGACTCTAAACCATGACTTTATGACTCCAGCCCTTTCTTCTGTCTCTAGTATTAATTTTGCCTGCTGGTTGTCATATCATAGTAAATGAAAGCCCTTGCCATAACTTCTTTATAGTCTTCATCTATACCCATTTTCCATTTTTAGATGAACTAAGTATTTTACCACAGTGCCATGAAATTCCTGTTACTGATAGTAGGTTTTTGTCTTCTTGCATCATCTAGACATCAATTATTTGGTTTCTATGTATTATATCAAAGCTTAGCTGCAGTTGCTTTTCACATGTTCATCCCCTGGAAGTGGTAAAACAAGAGTTCATATTATCTTGTGTTCATTAAAGAGGGATCCAGGAAGAAAGGTGAAATATCCTGTAGCTTGACAGGATAGCCCTCAGTCAGCTGGAAAGGTGGATGCTCTGGAGAAAGGTGCAATAGCAATCCAGGGTTCAAAAATGGGTAAAGAAACCTTCCTAAGGAGTTGACTTCCTGGGTACAGAGGAGGGTTAAAATGGTTAAATGACACTCTGAGGCCTTCTTTGAATGGACCTTTCCATTTTGCCTTCACTGTTTAATTTTGCAGCTGTAAATATAATCTTTATGTAATAGTTTTATTTATGGTATGTAACTTCCAGGATTTATGAAAGAATATATAGCAGCACATAATGTATTAGACCAAGCAGACAATCCACAAAATCAGACATTATGTATATATATGACTGATTTGTGAAAAGGTAGATACCCAGCAGGTGGCAGGTTTGGGCACAGATTGTGCAGCACAGGTCATATGCTGACTTGTAAAAAACTCTGTATCATTTTCTGCAACACAAACCCTTCAAAATGAATTGAACTATCTGTATGGCATAAAGTCATCCAGCTTAGTAAGGCTAAAGGCCTAGATGTGAAAGGAGTAATTGTCTTTAGAGCTGCAGGATGATTTTATTGATTTAATGACAAAAATACATGCTGTCATGATGGAAATCTACTCAGAAATTCTTAATCTAAAAGGGCAGAGGAGTAGTAAAATACAGTGTAAAAAAAATGTTTTTCTGATTTGATTTCTAGACCATTCAAAGAAAGTTTGTATCTATAACAAATGATTCAGTCAGCTTTCTGGGTGAAAGTCTACAGCGCATTGGAACAAAATTTAAAAGTTCTCTGAAGGTGATGATGTTGTGTTCAGAATGTCCAACAGTCTTCGTGGATGCGGAAACGGTAAGAATCTCAAACTTACATGTTGGAGTATCTGTCTGCATAAACATTTTTATGTCACATACAAAAAAGAAACTCCTTATAATTGAAATTAGAAAGGAATTAAAATGTTAAGTGGTCACTTACTTAAGTGGCTTACTTACTTGAAACATCGTGGTTCACATGTATCATGAACACGTGAAAACACAAGTGAGAAATGCATTTTCTCAAAAAGTATCTTCCAGTTCCAGTGAGAGAATTACTGATAGCAGATATCACTTAAATTCCCATGCTATTCTTTACATGCCCTGCTTGTTCACATTTATTCTATAATCTCTGCTCTGATAAAAAGGAAGATTACTTACCTAGCAGCAATTTGACTTTTTATATTGTGTTGTTTGTGTATATATTCGGTGATGCATGAGAAGAACATTCTTGCTACAAATACACAATGAAGACTTTGAATTGTTTGTTGTCATGCAAGTTGAAATCTTGCTTATAATAAATATTAATGTGAGAAGTCAGCTCAGTGTTCAGCAGCAGTAAAAACAAAAGCTATGCCAGACTTAGTAAGAAAAGAGCAAAACAGGAAAGATCATTGAGCTAATATACATATCCTCGAAATATACCTACAACCTGAATTTTGAGAGAAGTTCTGGTCCCCTGATCTCAAAGGAACTGGAAAAGGCTCAAGAATGATCACAAGCATTACAAAATACCCAGAACGGCTTCCATCTGAGTATGCAGGTTAGGATCTGTCCACAGATGTCTTGATTATCATGGATAAGTGATAGAAATTATTTTATTTTTGTCTTAATTGGTATTAAGGGTGATCACATTAAGCTAGCAATGACTTACAAAACATACAGAACCAAGATCCTGTATCTGGTACATAATCAAACCATGAAATGCTGTCATGTTTTACAATGTCTGTTCATGTGTTCAAAAAGCAGCTGAAGAAATTCATTAAAGAAAGAGCTCTGGATAGGTTCTCTGAATATGTAGAACACCACACTGAGGCTAAGAAAGCATTCTAGGGTAGGTGGGTCAGCTCATGCTTGACCTTCTTTAAGCCACTGCCATTAGACATTGCTGGGGAAGATGGATCTTTGGCCTTGACCCAGTGTGGGAGTCTTCTCCTGACCTGATTTTTTTCACCTTAGTTTTTACGCTGTCACATTGTTCTTATGGTCTCTCTTAAGAATACGAGGACTAAAAAAGCATGATACGGACAGTGTGTTTCAAGGGAACCACATGTTAATGTTTTTTGTTTAACTTAGGCCACTTTAAAAGCAGTGGAAATTAACCAAAAGAAGAAATTTGTTGAGGGTAAGAAGCCACAAGAAGAATTATATTAGTGTCTATATAGAACAGTATGTGTGTTTTTAAAAATGAATGAGTAAATACACATATATAAATATAAATACAAAAAGGATTAATAAATACATGCACTCAAGTATAGAGCCTTATGTGTGTGTGTACGTGCATAAGTATGCACATACACACATTAATGTTGTTACATTGACAAACACTGGGTAAATCAATCTTTTATCCCCAAATAATTTAATTAAAATGAACCTGCTTGTCAGATTACTTCTCACTGATAAAGTACAGAGCTCTTAATATGTGAAGGAGGACCCGTGTGAGGGAGGAAGCACCATGATAGAGGCATGTTTATTACAAGAAGTGGCAGGAGAAGGATAATTAAGAAAAAGTTAAGTAAAAATAAAACTACAGGAAGAAATGTTGTGGAACAAAGCTGAAGTACCAGCCTCTGAGGGAGAAAGATTTTGAAACCATGTTGAGAAATGTAGTAATTAATAGTAGAAAATTCTTCAGTATGCAGCAGTTCTTGCTTTGACACTTCCTGGTTTCTATACTGAAGAAGCCTTTGCTGGTAGTATAGTTTGTATCCTGGGCAGGGCAGTAACCCTCAGTGGATACTCCAGCGTTGCTACAAGAACAGTCCAGCAGCAGTATCTTTTTGTCCTGCTACAGACTGTTCTACTTTATGCTTTATGAAAGATTTAAAAATCAATTTGCAATCCCTCAGATGTTACCTTGCTACTGCTGTTCTTATTTTGGAATCAAAACTGTTGTTCAGTGATTGAATAGACACAGACATGAGTTACTTCACTTACTTAAAGGTGTCACAAATTATGTGTACCCAGTTAATTCTAATGTTTTTCCAAATGTGGACTTGGGATTTATTGTATAATTGAGATATTAAACTAAATGGATTAAATTCAGATATTACATGACTACAGAGGTGATTGCTTTTACGTATCTTCCAGCTACTATCTTGTGGCCTGCTAGAGACATTGAAGTTCAGTGTTCTAGAGCTCCAAGAACACTTGGATACCTATAATGTCAAAAGAGAGGCAGCAGAACAGGTAAGTCTCTGACATTTCAAGACAAAAAATATTAGAACCTACTCATCAAGTAAATGTTACAGATCCTTGTCTCTCAATATAGGTATTAAGTAATAAAGTAAATCTATGGGAAAACAGTTCTTGCTATTCTATGTGTATTATCTGAACCTGAGGGGGTTTTTCTTATGTCTAACTGATTTTTCTTGCACATATTCCTGAAATTGACTTTGAATATACAGTAATCCCTTGAATTTCACGGGGGTCAGTTCCAGAAAGATGCTGCAATAAGCAAAATCCACGAAGTACTGGTAAATACAGTAAATATGGTAAAGCCGGGAAAATGAAAACGCGATGTACAGTTATACCCCCGCATTTGTGAGGAACAGGTCATGCCAAGAGTCTCACAGAACGTCAAACTCACAAAGACATGCAGGTCATTAATATGCATGCAGGCCATGCCCATTGCTCCACCCCCCGGCACTCCGGAGCACTGGGGACACTTTTCCGCTCCTTCCCATGGTCTCTCTCAGCACAGGGGAGCAAAGGGAACAGTTTCTGAGCGGCTCCTGTGACTGTGTATGCTCGCAGCCCAAACCCCGTGCCGCTGCTCCCTCCCAGCCCCAGTGCTCGTGCCCATGGCGTCCCGGCCCCACGGTGTCCTGGCCCCACACCAGCCTGGCCCACCTGCTGCCACCGCATGTGCTTGCCCTGCCTCCGAGGTGGGGAAGGGGTGTCCCAGAGCTCTGGTCAGCATTCTTGGAGCCTGGAAAACCTTAACTTTGCAACACTGCAACACCCCGTGCTCTTATGGCATGGGGAGGGCATCGGTATCGGAGTTTCTATCCCTTTTACATCCACTGGTCCCGGCTAAGGCAGCGCTGCCCGGGCTTTGACTGGGCTTTGAGTAACAAGGAATAGCACATCTTGTGGCAGTGCTGTGCTGGGTCTCAGTGGAGCACGCATGAGACACACAGGACCAGGTCAGGGACCGGGGCATGGTGTGGCAGGGCTCTAAAGGCCATTGCCAGCTGGAGAAACTGCACACCGTCCCCAGGGGACCAGCCTCATCCCGCCCCAGAGGGAGAGCCAGCACCACCCCTTGGTGAAGCAGAGGCATTGTGCATGTGTTGGCGAGGAAACCACACAGATGAAACTGAACTGCGAGAAATTTTCCTCGCAAATCTGCAGGGTTGTAATAGAGAGGTCGCAATGCAGCGGGGATTTACTGTATTGAAGCCGCGAATGGTGACCTGTGAAGTACCGAGGGATCACTGTATAACATTGCACTAACAGTAGGAAAAGTGCATTCCTAATTTAAAAGTCCTGTTTTAAAAATACTGAATATTTTTAACATGAATATCAATAAATAATGGTATGGCTTATTTATTAGACTAAAAGGGTGGGATTCACCTCCAGATTAAGTTACAATATAGAGTTACAATATGTAACTATCTATATGGGAATTAAGTGCCCTAATACCCATAGTATTTGAGCAGCAGGTCAATACAATAAAAGGAATCAAGAATGCAGTGCATTTAATCCTAATATAGATACTGACTTGTCGCTCAGCTTATTAACTCTTCAGACTTTTTCTTGATAACTGGATCTCTCCTGACAGTAATAGGCCTTGAACAGCTATGTCATATGTAGATGCATAAATTTAAGGCTCATCTTACAGCTGGATCTCATTCAGGCTGATGTCCATGTCAGTTGTTTAGAATAATACAGTTTAGTTTTCAAGGTGTATGTTAGTGGTTATATCTTTGCAAAGAAATGCAAAGTTTAAGATTCCTGTAGCACGGGTCTGTATATCTGTTTTTGTGAACTTTTGTGTGAAGTTCAGAAAGTAAGATGTTAACTTCAGAAACTGCAACAAGTAAGATTTCTATTTCAAGAGCCAAAAGAAAACATGGATCTATAATCAGTTTAGCAAAGAGAGGGAGAGGGAGAATATAGGAGCTTCTGCTGTAGAGAGATGATGACTCCTAGAAAAATTGATTGTTCTGAATTTTACTCATCTCAGCAGCCTGCGAGACCATGACGATGGCTCTGTAGGCAGGTTTGCATGATGCAAAACAGAACCAGAATTCAAGCTGTATCCTGAGAGAGCTCTATCTTGGAGTATGAGTGGCTCCATGTTTTTTGATCATGCTGACTTTATTAGGCAGTTACAGCCTCTGCCTTGCAAAGATTGCTGGCAGCTCATCTGTTGAATAGAGTAGACATCCAGTTTTTATCTTGAAACAAATGCTGAAGTATGAAACACAGCACTGTTAATGTGGATACACTGTTTCTAGGATCAAGACCAACATTTCTGCTGAAGAGCTGCTGCAATTTTTTGCCTTGCTTTGTGGTAATAATTTATTTGATCTAATATAATGAGGTACATTTTGCCAGGTAGGCTTAATCAGAAACAAAGTGCTCATCTAATGACTAAGATTATTTTACTCAATGCAGTATTTAATGTCTGGCAATCTCAAATGCATAATGCTGTCAGCACTCGTATGAGAAAATAATGTATTTTATTCCTCATTTTAGAGAGCAGCACTGAGGCACAGGGAGGCTAATGATTTGCCCTACGGTCAGACATGAAGATTTGAGGCAGGGTAAAAAGGAATTTGTGTGTGTACTTAGAGTGATGATGACTATCCAAACATAAAGAAATTTTACACCAACTCCTCATTTAGCTAATTTATCCCAGCAGTAACAAATGGTATTGATTGGTTTAGTTTTCAACGTACGATGAGTTAAATTACATACCTTTCAGATGGTCATGAATTAACTAAGTGTATTTTTAGCTAATTTTGCACAGCCATATATCATAGCAGCATAAATCCATGATGGATATTAAGAACTTACTTTTATTTTACTAGGCAAACAAGTATGAGTATCAGTTTGATGGCCTCTGTCATTATATCATAGTGAAGGAGTGTCGTTTGTCTGTAGTGGAGCTGTCAAAAGGGTGCACAGTGACATGTTTCTGTGGTCAGCCTGTCTTCTGCCACAGAATTTGTGAGTGACTGGAGCAGGAAAAAGGTTCACAGGGTGAAAGGAATGGTTCTGAAATAACAGAACATTTTGTAAGAGTTTGATTTTTATTTAATCATTAATAAATAGAAAGAAGCAGTACTGAGGAAGAAGAAACTTTTAGCTTTGACTAATCCTCTCTGACTCTTAGTAGCATTTACTACTTTAGATAGTACATTATTTGTTTATGGAACATGTTAATTTAGAAATAGTGACTACCTCAGATAATTTATGTTTCTAAAACATTTTCAGAAGCTTTTCTTAAGCTGTTGGTCGTCATTCTTTTTGTGTGTATTATATAGCATACATAGATAAGGAGTCTTCCAAACTCCTTCTTAGATTTTATTGGGTTTTTTTACTCTGTCACCTTAAACAGAACACAGGGAATGATTAAATGATTAAATTATAGGGAATAATTGATTAAATTAAATTGTTGCTTTAAAGTTTAATACAGTAGTACCTCACATATTTACACCTATTGATTCACGTCTTCACAGATGTGCGGAATATTTCTCAGCAAGTATTAGCTATTCATGGGGCACGCCCCCACGGGGCAGGGGGACAGCGCCTCTTGCTCACTGGGCACAGCCACAGTTCGCTCCCTTATGAGTGTTGCAGAGGTTACGTGATGGGGAAGGTTTATAACGTGGTGTACGCTACTGTGGCACCGCCTGTGCCAGGAGCGGGGTGTCCTGCCGCTTCTACCACCCGGGAGTCCCGGCTACAGGTGAGGGAGGCGATGCCGATAGGTGTGTTAACTGCAGCGGAATCCAAGTGCCAAGCGCCCTGTGTCCCCGGGGGCTGTGCACCCAGCGCACCTGGTGATACACATAGCCCCAGGGAAAGCGCTCCCACAGTGCTGCAACCTCCTCAACAGAGACTGCAGCAGGCCTAGCCTCCGCTTCCCCTTTTGCCCTGTCTGTCTGTGTGTGCCAGGACCAGGGTGTGCTGGCATGTGCTGCTCTCAAGCATTTGTCCCCACCAGCACCTTTGCAGGGAGCGCCTGCAGAGTGCAAGCAGGGACTGCTGAGCCCCTGCTCTGCTGCGACCTCGGGTTTAGCTTCCCCACCACGGCAGCAATGCAAGCCTGCATGACGGCAGCAGCAGTCTCTTCAGGTGTAGAGGGCTCAGAAACGCTTCCCTTTGCTCCCCTGTGCTGTGAGAGGAGCACTCCCCAGCACTCAGGGGTGGCGGGGTCAGGGAGATGCGCGTGGCCTATGTGCATATTCATGCTCGCAGGTTGGGCAATTCGCAGGACCACCATGAGACCCGTAACCTGCAAAAGACTGCAGATGATGTTTGTCGCTCTCAGTGGTGGGTGGAGTACTGGCATTCACATGAATCACACAGAAAAAGTAACAGGCTTGAGCTGCAGTTGCTTGAAACTCTTACCCATGCACCAAGATAATACAGAAGGGTACCTGTTGTAGAAGTATGGTTTAGCATGTCTGTTTAGAGGTTAATCTGGCAAACCAACCTGTGCTGTGATCAAGACCAACCTGAGACTTCCCCGTGTTACGCTTTTAGCAACACTTCCCCCTGTATCTTTGTAGGAGATATATGAGGAAAATGTAAATTGATGTAAAGCAAACACATAAAGATAGTTTTTGTGTCACACAATCTACTGCTGTTCTCAAAGAGAAAATTTAGGTCTTTCTACCATGCTAAACATATATTCTGTAAAAATTCTTAGCAAATTAATTTTGTCACCTTTTCTGAGCTATTCTATTTTCTTGCAAGGGAACTTTGACTTCATGTGTGTGTTAGACACAAAGATACTGAATCAGATAAATGTAATAGAAAATACAAGGTTATATGCTATCATAGCATTCTGGGCACACCCTTTACTCAGCATGGTTTTAAGATTTTTAGAAGATCTTAAAAGGGCACTGTGTGAAAATAAATAGTAGCTTCCCAACTGTGAATGCTGTTTGTTCCAATGCAAGCCTATTACACCATTACTGGTGGATGCTGTCTGATAAAGGAAAAATGAGATTTGCTGTGTATGTTGGTATCCATGTCACTAATTGAAACTGACACTGCGGTGTTTAGAGAATTCCATTTCTCCTCTTGATAAGCCCCCAGGCCTAGTTAATTCACTAAGTAACCTTTATTGAATTGAGCAGATGGGAAATCACATTTTTCTTTTTCCTGCATCAGACAAAGGTTAGAAAAAGGTCACCAAGATTTCCTCTGAGACTTAAGAAAGCAAACATGCAGTATGCTAAATTATTCTTTCTTGGGTGTACAGAGTCTGTTCTTCATTTGAGAAGATATTCTGCGCTTTGTCTCAACATGATACGTTCCCATTTCAGTAGTATGCAAATCACCTCAGACTTGCAGTTGTTTGCACTTTATAGAAAAATATGCTGGACACCGTGTCAATGAGGTGATCAGGTTGTATTGTCTATGGACATATTTGATTCTGTAAATGCTTTATTGTCACATGATATTCTTGTGAATGAATACACATGGAGGTTAGTTTTTATGAAATTTGCATGATTGAAGATAGAAGAGACTGCCCACTGAAATTAATAAACCTGTTGTCTACTATAGGAAGTGGGGTTAAATATAGCCCTGAATGAAATCTGCAGGTTTGCATTGTGTAATGTAAGAATACTTAATTTCCTTGGCTTGCATGAACTGGAGGTGATGCTGAACTTGCAGTGGAGAATTTGCTTCTTTCCATCCAGTAAACCTGCACTTGCCTCTACTTACACAGGAGAGATCCATTTCCTTCTGTTTCTAAAATAGTCCCAAGAAATAGAACAGGCTTACTAATGTGAATTAGTGCTATATTTTAAATGCTGATGAATGATGTTGGTGTAGGTCTTGTCCAGCAAGTAAAGAGAAAATATGACCTCATTTAATGAAAGGGCTGTTTCTGCCTCCACCCTCCCACACATCTCACTGCAACAGTATCCAGATTCAATCAGGGGTTACTATTTGTGCTGTACTAGCCTCATCTTGGGTAATGAAGGCTACAAGAAATTTAAAACAGAAGAGACACATTAAAAAATACAAAGTGATACATCAGAGTGAATATCATTACTGCAAACAACATTCATAAACAATTGATTTCATATCACAATTTTTTACATAATCCAAGGATACACAAGACTTGATGAAATGTCAAGCAGTTTTAGCAGAGTCTTCAGTTTGCTCTGTTTCAGAAGATGTTTAATCTTGTTTGTATTCATTTTGCAGTGGCTAGAAGACTGCAAAAGAACATTTGGTACTGATGATGGTATTCATGGCACTAACACAGATGCACAGGTAGGTGTATGTAATTTCTGAGTCTCAGGATATGAGATTAAAAAACATCTGTATTGCACAAAAATTCCAATATTTGTAGAGGGATTAAAATGCATGAAAAGCTTTTCATTTCAGTTATCATCCTATCTTCTGGAAATTCAAAAGTCTCATAAAGTGGTCGTCTAATAAAAACAGCTCCTTTTAATAAAAGTTGGCAACCTGTCTTGGGTTCTGGACTTAATAACACTGATAAGCAGACTAGATACCATCTGTGTACCAGCAAGTCTGCTTTTCTGCTGCTACTTCTAGAAGGAAAAATGATTAGCATTCTGGTTATATGCTCAGATAAACTGTCTACCCCAAAACCTCTACTGAATTTAGTATAACTAGTACTATATAAATACATAAGACCCCTGTGGAGCCATTATTTGGGTGAGAAGGAACAGGAAGGAAAGTAACAGTATGGCAAAAAACTGATGAAACACTGCTGTCAAAATACCATCTAACAATAGGTGCAGTAATCTATTAATATTAGTTGAATATTTTGTATGTATTTGCATGGCAGTCATCCATGTTTAATGTTACTAATGGCTATAGTAAGAGATGGCTTTTCCCCAAGCAGACTAGGACTTTTTTTTAATACAGAATAACTGCGTAATATTGACATTCTTGGTAAAAAAAGCACATCCAAAAAAATTCCATTAGTAGGTACAAGGAATATGCCATCTGAAGTCTTGTAATAAGAACAGTGAAAGATATAAGAAAGTAGAATTGCAGGTACCAGATGAACTTTTACCTTTTCACAATGACATTTTGACAAAAATCCCAAACCCAGGCTGAGAAAGGATGAATTTTATTTCTTTTATCCAACTGAACTCTGTTCATTGATGCACTTGTTCATGTTTCTGCTGCTGAAAGTGCAGTCTTCAGCGATAGAAATGTCTGGGGGACCTTGGACTCTTTCTTCTTTTACAGTTTTCTTTTGCTGTCATACATGTCTATGTGTTTGGGTTTTTTTAATTCAATCACAAAATGCACCTGAATTTTTAGAGTAGTGAAACATGATAATATACTGGTTTTATATTGCATTGAAGCTGCACATTTAAAAAAAAAATCATCCAGATAACCATAGGTAATACAAAAGCAGAAAAATAATTTGTTACAATTTGCAAGGGATTTTGTCTCACCAATGGACACATAATTTAGTGTATTTTACACTTAGTTTACATCCTCATATACTGACTGGTTTGTGTTTAGAAATAGGTACCAACTTTTACTATTACAATGCAGGAAATCTTTTGCATAGTAATTTAAAAAGCAGCATTTGTGTATTTCAGTCCGTATTTATAATGTTGTTTATATACACCATGGAACTGTTCTAACATTTAGCTGTTAGAACAAAACATTCTTACCATGAAGGGAAATGTCACTGTTCCCTCTGTATAGCTAGGGAAACTAAGAAATGGAAGGGAAGCAACATGCAGGCTTTCGATCCGCTTGTAGGGTGAATCCAGGATTCCGGGTGAGGCACTTGTGCCTCTTCTTCCCTGTTTCTGCAAGGTTTGAAGATAGCCTCTGAAAAGGAGTTTATGTGACCATTCACACCGATTATTTGTGGGGACCTGTTTTCTTTCTGGTTTTCCATCCTAGCCTGTGAGGTGTGCTGGCAATTCTTCATATGCTCCTTGTACTTGCAGGTTCAGTTAAAATCATTTTAATATATATAATCCACTGAGAAGGCAAAGAAAGTCCTCTTATCCTCTTCATACATATATACTATTCACAGAAGGTCTAAATTTATTCACAGAAGCTTATAGTCTCTTGAAGGAGATTGAGAAGCTACCAAGTGGAAGGCCATTGTTTCAAAAGTCCTTGTAAATGGAGTGTGGGGCTGATTAAGGCTAAGCAGTCAAGTAGTTAAGGCTAAAAATGTGTGTTGTCTTGCTCAGGAAAAAATATTTTTTATTCATTAACACAAATTAGATTTTCTCACTAATTTCTGGCACTGTGGTCTATACGGCTAAGAAATACTACTGAGATTAATTCTGTTCTGTCTTGTACATTGCCAGCAGACTTGCAAGTAAATCTAATTATTCAGTTCTTGCTGTTAGTACACACAAGCCTGAAAGAATGCACCTGGACTCTGCCTAGGCTGTTTCTACAGACAGATAGAAAAATCACATTATTTCTCAAATAAGCACATATGTGAAAGACACTGAAGCAGCAAAAAGACATTTTTAAGGGAAATCCTCTCCTGAATTTTTAAAAGGTAGCTATGAAGGTGCGATGTGGGGGGAAGGGATTAATTATGGCTTACAGTAATAATGAAACTTGGCTGTAAGAACACTGGAACTTAATGACTAGAATTACTACATAGTCGACCCTGCCATTTCTCAAATCTGATTTTCTGTTCTTCAATAAAGTGAGTCATCAAGTTAACTTGAGCACTTCTAGATCTTACGTCTTCACGGCGTTCTGTGCATCAGAAGTTTTTGCTCACGTAACTGTGCTGTGTTGCTACAGCAGTGAGTGCAGAACAAAGCCAGGCAATGTTATAGCCTGTGAAGCACATCGTACATAACTTACTATAGATCGTGTACAACCTTGTGCTTAGTAAAGCTCAACTGCTGCTCTCTGTTGGAATCAGACATCAGTTGCATCTTTGAGTGTTTTGCTCTCAGGCACATGGTGTGAGTCCAAGGGGGCTGTGCAGGGCCAGGAGTTGTACTTTGATGATCCTCGTGGGTTCCCTCCAACTCGGGATATTCTGCCATTCAGTTTGCTCTGCCCCCTGTACATGCATAAATGCCATCAACGTGCTTAGTGCTGTCCAAAGCACAGATGTGAAGTTCATGTTCCTAACTCTTGACAAATATATTTTCTGACAATTCCTCTGTTTTTCACAAATGTTTTTTTTTAAATAGCTTGTAAAAACCAAGTGCAATTACATTAGAGAAATCTCTCAGAGGTCTTGAGACCTGAATTTAGCAAAGCCAAGAATTCTTAACTGATTCAGAATCTAAAATAATATTACATCTCAAATTTTAAAAGGCATTATTTTTGCTTAAACTATAGTGGTATATTATAGTTGTACATATGTTCAAACCTAAGTGTCCTTGATTTTGATTACCTTAAATTTGTGACCATTCAGACCACACAATGTGCACAGACCAGACAGGACAGTGTGTTACTCATGTGGTGGACAAGCCAGTGCTATCTATCTTCAGTTATGGCAGCAAGTAATTTCATGTCAAATTTAGTCTGTTAACTTTTTACATTCAGAGTATATTTGGAGCATGTTACTTGTATTTCTTCCTCCATTTTACCTGGGACATCTTTTACCCTAATTAAAATTATTTCCTAACTAATTCTTGCTCTTTTTTCTTTCTTTGTGTTTTTGTGACCTGCTCATCTTCTTGCTTAGCAAATGGAAATTCTAGCAGTAAGTGATGGTTCTTAATTTATCAAATACTTAACCCTGCCAGTCACCAAACTGGTCTCTATCTGTCTCGTCCGTTTGTGAAATAATGGTGTCTTGTCCTAGACTGTTACAGAAATGCTGTGTGCTTCAATTTTGTATCATCTAACCCATTGAACTGTTGGTCCTTTGTAGATAATAGGAGCCTGTAGATAGCAGAACATTATAAAGATTATTCCGTTAGCAGGAGCTTTTATGTCTGTATGTAAAGCAGTATTAACACTGTCTGCACTTCTGACTAATGTTTTAGATTTATAAAAATGGAAGCAAGACAGTGTATAAGTTAATGCTGCTATTTCATTTCCTTAAGAACATATCACGTGTTATTTCTAAAACAGAATAAAAGCTAACTCTTATAAAGGAAACATTTTTCTTGCCTTCAGGAATGGAATTGTTCTCCGCTTCCTTGTCAGGCAGTGTAAGCTAAGGGGCAGGTTATGTACTGTGCTTACCATATAAATACTCGTGGTTATGAAAGATTCCATACTTACAGAGCACAACTGCTTCTTTGGGATATTAGATCTTGAATTTAAAACAGTAAAATATCATTAATACAAGTAAGTCATCTATGAAACACTGTCCTGTTTTCAAGACATAAAATCTTTAAATGTTCCAGACAGACATTTCAAAATGTCTTTTGAATCACTTCACATCCCATCCAACCCCTTTCTTGGAAATGTAATTTACTAAAAAGTAAACTTTAAATCTGTGTGAGAGGAGCTACCTGTACATCTGGAACTGAATGAAGCTTTCATCTGCTTTCCATCAGCTTCCTGCTGTTCGCATCTAAGTATTTTTTGGCATTTTCTTAGTGACTAATTAACTACTTTTAATTTTTCACATTCTGTACTGAAGAAATTGTGACTTATTGTCTCCTGTACTGAATAGTAGAAGTTTTTCACTACCTGAAGATGTGTTGCTTACGTTTGTAGGAGCTCGAGTTGTGTCGGAGGCTATACAAGTTACATTTCCAGTTGCTGCTTCTGTTCCAAGCCTATTGCAAACTCATCAGTCAAGTAAGAACAATCAAAAAGGAAGCAGAGGTAATGAAAACCATGCCATTTAGCAACTGGTGACATTTTAAAGTCCAGTAATTTTAAATACATTTTGATAACATTTTCATCAGTGGGACATCTTTTTAGAAACTGGAAAAAGCTACCAGCTGTTTTATAGACAAGGAGAGCTTTAAGTAGACCTCACAAGAATTTTCTGAGATGTTCAATTATCTTTGTTGATTTCTGTACACATTGAAAGCTCTTAAAAAGACAGGAATGCAGGGAGTCCAGTGATGAGGATTTTAAATATTTCAGTAGTGCCCCTGGTGTTCTCTAATCAAGCTACAATCAAGGCATATCAACTCCACTCAGCAGTGTTATGTGATGAAGCCCCTTTCCATCACTCTGGTGCTTCCTATTGCAAACACCAGCATTTGCAAGCAACTGATGTATTTAACCATGTCACTTCAGGCACCATGCATTACTCTGCAACCTTAGTTCCTGTCCTAAGCACAGTTAGTAGTGCATTCTAGACATCTTATGCTTTTTAGTTGTAGTAACTTCAGAAGTAAAAGATGTCCTTCAGTTGTGCAGATGGTACATACATTAAGTTAATTGAATTAATCTGTATGCATTATACTTCTGAAAGTCCTCCCCTGGTTCAGGAATGCAGTAGAGGTAGCAGAAAAAAAATACATTTGTCTTGCTTGATAGAGTAAGGATGAAAATGAAAAAGCTGGGTGAAAGTCTTTGGTTTATGAGCAGCTCAGGAAAAAAACCAATGCATGTTCCTTGTATTTTCAGGTTTTTGTAGGGGCTGCAACTAAGTTTGTTTCTGTTTGAAGAACGTTGTGGAAGGTTGGGCATCACATCAGTCCCACTTCTTGGCTAAGTTAGTCAGATGCAGAATCATGTTTTACTAATGCACTGGAGCTCAAACAGAAGAATTGTGTTAGATACACTTGGCTGCATTAGTATTCCTCTGCTCAGTTACCAGTCTTCTAGATTTTTTCTTCATATTTACGCTGTCCTTGTAATACAACACCTTTGCTGAACTTCTCTGAAATGTTTCATTCTTCTTCATAAGTAGTGCAGGGAGAAAAAAAATGTGTTCTTTGAAATAAATTTTAAAAGAACTAAGATGGAAACTTCATGAGGGGAAAGCCCAAATACCTGACATGCACACTTGGGCCTTTAAATTAACTGTGTACTAAGCAACTCCAGCAAATATTTGGGTGTACTTTTTCTCAATTATTATTGTAAACGGGAGGAAAACGTAAATCTGATCTACTGAAAATACATTTAAACTAGAAAACATAAGTTATACTTGTTTTAGGTCATAAACATGTCTGAAGAACTTGCCCTTTTGGAGAGCTGCCTGAAGGAGGCTGAGGCTGCGTCTGACAGCGGTATCGAAGAAATTGAAATTGCAGAGGCTTCCCAAGCCAGCACAGAAACAGCCATTCACTCTCTCATTGAAACCCTGAGAAACAAGGAGTTTGTGTCAGCTGTAGCACAGGTCAAGGTTTTCAGGTACGTGCTTAAGGACTGCTTTCAGATGTTTCTTAATGCACCTTTTTAAATTAAAAGCAGGGATAGGCACTATGCCAGGTGTCTTTCAGCTCTTGCTGGACATCCTTATTGGAAAGGACGAGCATTGTTGCTTCATTACAGCTTTTGCAATTTAAAAAAAAACAAAACAAACCCACAATTCTAGAAGTACATGTTCTTTAGAATTTATCTCTCAGAAATGTTAATTATTAGGACTCTATGGAAGAAACATTTCTCTTGCATTTTCTGGTGTCTTCTGTTCAAATGTCTGTTTAAAGAACAAGAATACTGAAATGTAATTTTTTTTTAATGCTCACATCTCAATTGTACGTTTACAGAGCTATTTGGCCCCACGACATCTTTGGCAGTTCTGAGGATGACCCGGTTCAGACATTGCTGCACATCTACTTCCGTCACCAGACACTTGGCCAAACCGGCAGCTTTGCAGTAGTCGGCTCCAACCAAGATATGTCTGAGGCCAGCTCAAAGCTGATGGAACTTAATCTAGAAATCCGGGAGTCCCTACGCACGGTGCAATCCTATCAGCTTCTAGGGAGGATCAGACCAGGAATAAATCTTGTGAGCACTGGATTCTGAACAGCTGTCATTTAGAAAAGAACTGGTGGAGAGACACTCCAGACTATTATTGAGCACCTTTCATGAAAAAAAAAACAACAAACCTCCAGCAATCTTGACAGCCATCACAATTTTATCACAGGAACAAACTGTTTCATCAAAAGTAAAAATCTGAAAATTGAACATCCTACTTGACTGCTCTTTTTACACAGCAGCCTGTGTGGCAGTAGTTATTTTTTTAATTAAATTTATGTATAAAGACTACATGAAAGGAAAAGGGCTTAAATGTAATGCACACATATGCATTATTTTCTGTTGTAACAGAACTATAAACGATATTTGCAGTAACAGCCTCTACAGGTTGAATCGATGTCGCAGGTGGGATGAGGCTAAAATCAAGGCTGGTTTATTTTGGCTGAAGACCTGCAAGGCTTCCTGGCTTTCCAGTAGTAGTCAATAAAATCATCAACTAATACCTAACAAGACACTTTGCAACGTCATGAAGAATGTGCAGAATGACTTACGACTGCAGAAACCATTGACTTCTCAGTGTTTTATTTGCTTTTGTTGTCTGTAATAAGGAAATGATGTGTGCGAGTTAGAATGTATGGCTATGTGACAGTTGTTTTTTGAAGGTATGGATGATTGTTAAATAAGGTCTCAGAGCATGCTTAAAAGAGCTGCAAGATTATTTTTGAAGAAATTTTATTTTATTAGATCTAATCCTCATAGTGTGTAAATGTTAGGACATTTAATAATATTTTCAACTGGGATTTCCCAGTGTTTCTAAAAGAAATAATATATCTGTTAACTTTATTGGAATGCTGCTCAGTTCTCTGACCAGTGCTTATGTTACAAATATTGATAACAACTAACCAAAAAGTAGCTGCCTGCAGAGACTTTAAAATGTATATTAAAGATATATGCTGCCCATCAGCAATTCTCATTAGAAGTTAACTTATTTTATTCTGTATATATTCTAGAAACTGTATAGTGCAAAACCAGTATTTTTCTTGTAAATTTGTGCAATGCACTGTTAAAACAGCAGGTGTATAAAGCTATGAGGGGAAGAGGGGGGGGGTTCCCTCTTGGTAGTCACATGCCATACTTGCAGCCTGAGTAGTCTGCAGGGTTTGAAGAGTTTGAATGCAGGTATATGTGTCTTCATGACTCAGCTGCAGCCTAAGGAATTGGGACTATATACAAAAAAAAAATTAAAAAAAATTACTTGACTACCAAAACATGCAGACAGGGAATATACTCATAGTTCAGTGTCAAAAGTCTGTAGCATAAAACAAACTGGATTCTGTTGAAACCAATAGCATTTTGTAGGAAAAACAAAACGAAACAAAAAAAAGGAAAAAAAAGAAGAATGTAGTCCCACAATTCCTGTGATTTGAGAGAACACCCAGTATTTTTATATACATCTCTTACCCACTGTGATTTTTTTTTAAATGGGCTCTAATTCCAGAGTTTAGAATGTAGAATTGAAATTCTTAGCTCTGCCTTTCTGGGGGAATTAGACCCCACTAGAAATGTAATTATGCTGAATTGCATTAATTGAAGGCACTGTGCACACTGTTGGACTGCTGACAGTAGTTATGTTATCCTAACAACTTCTGTAACTGGTCAAGGCACATCCACATTTACTGTATTTTTTTTCCCTGTCCCTGATAAAATTTAATTATTTTGATGGCTTTGTGGTACTGTAGATGGTGTTCTTAATTATTTAATTAGGGGGGTAATCAGTTTTATTTAGGGGCACATTACACTTTTATTTACATCATCTTTTACCAGCTTTTTTTTGTAAAAATAAAAGACATTATATCTGTCATTTTGTGTATTTTTACAAGCTAGAGTTTAAATACTTTAGGTAAATAAGACTAAATGCTGCCCTGAAGTAATGGGTTTTTTTTCCTTTTATGCTCCTGTCATTCTAGCAGCACTCTCTTAGGCTGTTAATGAATTGCTCATGAAACTCAAAGTCATGTCATTCCTCATGCTTATACATCTTCCTCCATTTTTCTCTATGGAGCAGAAGCACACTAGCTGAATGTGATAGTGCTTTAACTCTGTGGAGCTTTTCAAAAGTTACTCAACTACTGCATAAGGTGTCACCCTGGGTTAGCTGGTGCCAGGTCTGTGAAGCTGTGGTGAAACTGTCTAGAAACAAGCGAAACATCTGACAGCTCCTGTAAGATACAGCAAATACAGCTCTGACTGAACTAACATGCAAAACAATCCCTTTATGGAAAAGCTGTACAGAGCAAGTTCAAGTATCTCTGAAGAACTGGCAGCATGAAGGCTGTTCCTTTCCACTTTGCATAATCACATAGGTCAGGAGTTGCTTTCCTTCTTTCTCCTGAGTATAGGAACCAGTGCCCATGATACACAGTGTATGCTGTCAAGAGGAACTAGGGAAGTACAGAACTGTACTCTGACACGGAGCAGCAAAAGCACTGAAGACACTTCTGTAAGAGGAATGACACGTAGAGCTACGTTAGAACTGAGGGATGCTACAGGATGAAGGAACATTGTTTAAACACAGCTGTCTACTGCACTCTACCCCTCCAAGCCACAAAACATTGCAGCAGCTAAAGAAAGTAGGGGGTGGCTCTTTGCTGCTGCTGGGCACTGGGAGCCTTCATCAGCTGTTTGCTTGGCCCAGTTGCTGCTGAAGCACAACATATAGTTCACATCACCTAGGCCTATTCTACATCCTACCAAGCAGGACCAACTGCTGCTTTGACTGTAGTTAGTGGGGATGGCAACCCTTAAGTTGCACTAAATTTCACTTTGGGCTATTACTATAATCATCAGCTAAGAGTCAACTGTATTTGCAGCAAGTGATCTTCCAAGAAATGCCTGCAAGGATACCTGTAAAAATAGGAGACACTTGACTGCTCACATTGCCATTAGTTGCCATATGACTTCATACTGACATGGCACAGAGCTTCAGTTCTCAGACTCCTCACCAAGGTGCAGACTCACAGTCACTCCCGCTGCATCCAACAGGAACAGACTATAGCTGTTAGAATGGGGAGGGCAAACAGGAAATCATATTGCAGAACATCCTTAGAGGGGAATATGCTCAGAAATAAGACAACATCCCAGACTGCAACTGCGAACTGGATGGTTGCAGAGAGGGCCCCAACCACATTCCTCCTCAAGCTGGAGACTTGCCACTGCTCATTACAGTAGCTGTGGTGAGTGCAAGGCACATGCATCTACAGAAAACTACCCAGCTGCAGGTGTACTTTTCAAGTTGAACAGGGCAAGTATGGAACTTCCTGTGGAAGGCTGAGTGAGCTGGTAAAGCAAGGGATATTTCCTTTTAGTGTGATACGGGGGAAAATGCTTTAGGTAGAAGCATGAAATAAAACAGCTTTCGAGGGGGTAGTTGTTCCCACAAAGCCTCATGCTGCTATAATGATGAACCCACAAGAATAAATAAAATTACGTGGGAATAAACTGGCACTGAGGAATTAAGCCTTAGTTACTGCAGGAGGTTCAAGGGGCATACTGAAATAAAGCAGGAATTTACAGCAAGATGAGTTAAGCCTACAGAATTAACACTGCCCCTCAAAATGAGACATGTTGGTACAGAGGATATTGTTTACCTATCCTGCCATACACTACCTTCCACTTAGAGATGCAAAACCATCTGGCACAGAAGCTGTTGTACAGCATGGGTTTGTAACGGTTCTCCCTTTAGTCTTTATTATAATAGAGTGGTCTCAAGTAAGCTGGGTACAGATGTAGACAAGTTTGTTATAGCAAAGATAAATCACTCTTTTAAAAGAGAAAAGTTACCTCAAGAGTTCTACAAAAGGTATTGTGCATTACTAATATCAAAATTACAGTGTTCAGTAACACTCTCAGAAACAAATGTTTTCCTGGAAGTTTACCCAGCTCCTTAGCTAAAGGGCAGACTGAATGTGGTGGTGTAGGTTTTACATACTAGCTTGTGAATCCGCTCAGATGGTGATACTGTAGTTAGTCCCAGAGTGAGCTGGTAACACTTTGCTGAAGCACAGTGTCCCTACAGACAGCATCCCCACTGATGACACCACAGCCAGCGAGCATTAGCTGGGAGTAAACAGTGCTGCTTCTGCCATTGCTACCAAACACCACAAGTACAATTCCTAGTTACACATCCAACCCCAGAAGGGTGTGGAGTGATCCTTTCCTAATGGCAGGCTCCAAAAACCATACCTAGATCAAATTCTTGAAGTGTAATCCACTTAGTGCACAGCTCTTTTGCTTCATCTGCAAGTTGAAGAGGAAGCCAGGCAGATGCAGTATTGTACCTCGAGCCTCTGAACTGTCACTTCTTGAAAACATTGTGCAAGAAAGATGAGCAACAGATTAACCAAGAGACCATAATATCAGTGGCCCCCCCTCTCCAGCATTGTGAGAGCCATCCCTGAAAAGCTTTCTGTGGCTTTAGTCTACAGACAAGATCACCATCTTGGCTAAATGCAGACCAGCTGTTCCAGTACAAGTGACTGAGTTCTTACACAGCTTCTCAATCATTTTCTAGTGACGAAAAACAGGTGCAGGATCTCTATTCCATGTAGAAAGTGACTACAGCAAGTGAGTGCTATTATGTGCTTAGTTCATGAATGATGCTCTACTACCTACAGCAGATGTCAATCTGATGCCAACTTTTGAGTGTCTAACTAGTTCCAGAGTAGGTGCAATAACAGAAACCCTCTTCACCTGAGGCTCTACAGGGTCCCGAGTTAGTTGCTTCCCAGACCCATCACTGATTCACAAAACACGTGCAGACTCTTCCCCTATGCAAGTTACATAATTTGCCAAACACACCCTTTGAGCTGGGCACAAACCCACCTGATCATTTGAGCATGCTTAGTAATACTTTTATTTTCACGCTTTCCTAGCTACACCTCACCAAATACCTTCAACAACACCAGCAACAAAAAAAAAAGGTCACTCTACTTGTGTTTTTCTGGAACACTGCTAAACAAAAAAACCCTAACTATCCCACTCAGATGATATATTTGAAACTGAATGTGCTATCGCAGGAGAGGCGTTTCCCTTTGCATCTCCCACAGAGGTCCTGGCGGTGGGGCCGCTTGGGATCCACGTGGCGCATCTTCACGGGGCAGGTGCACCGCGTCTGCTTGCAGCTCTGGGAGAGAAGGCGGCGGTCGGCGGGGGCGGCCTCGCCCCAGGGGCGCCCGGCCCAGGGCAGGGAGGGGGTCCCTTACCTGGCACGTGATATCCTCCACACGGTACGGGTTGTAGGACTTCTGGCAGGTCCGGCAAAACTGCCGGAAATAGACCTGGGGAGAGGCCGGAGTCAGCAGGGGGGCCGGCGGCGAGGGGCCGCGCCGGGGCACTCCGAGCCCTACCTTGTTGGTGCCCTGGACGCACCAGACGTAGGCGCTCTCCCAGCGGATGTTGCAGGCCTTGCAGTGGTAGTACCCGTACTTCTGCTCCAGGAACTGCCGGGGACAACTGTTACTCGACGGGGCGGGCACCTCCTGGACCAGCCCGGCCCCGCGTCCCCCCGGTCGCTCCTCACCTGGAAGCGCAGGCGGGTCTTGCCCGCCGACGGCTCCCGCTTCTGGGGCGCGGCCGGCGGCTCTGGCGGCTCTGCCTGCGCTGCCTCTGGCATCTCTGCCTCCGGCATCTCTGCCTCCGCCTCCTGGGTCCCCTCCGGCTCCGCCGCCGGCTCCGGGACGGTGGCCGGNGGCGGCGGCGCAGCAGCGTGCGGGGCCCGAGCGAGCACTGCACCGAGGCGTCCTGCCGCGGGTTCACCTGGACGCCCACCTCCTTGGTGTTGGCCTTGCGGAGCCGCGGCGTCAGGTTGGGGTTGACCTGCGAGAGGACGGCCTTCAGCTGCGCCCGCTGGTAGTTGTCGAAATACTCGGCGGCAGCCGCCGCCGCCTCCCCGTAGCCCGAGAAGTAGCCGCTGCCCCGTGGCCGCCAGCCGCCCGCCGCTCCCCCTTTGCCCTTGGGCG
Source organism: Pitta sordida (assembly GCA_013390025.1). Classification (NCBI taxonomy): domain Eukaryota; kingdom Metazoa; phylum Chordata; class Aves; order Passeriformes; family Pittidae; genus Pitta; species Pitta sordida. The sequence goes on from WEKX01002037.1 coordinate 27,638, forward strand.
GCGGGTAGCGGTAGGAGTAGGGGTGGTAGGAGGTGTATAGGTAGCTCGCCATCGCCTCGTCCGCCATGGCACCGTACCCGGAGCAGCCCTTGGGGGGCGGCCTTAAATATCCCCGGGGAGGGGTCGGGCTTCCCCCGCCCTTGCGGCCCCTTCTGCTCCCCACCTGGTGCGAGGCTCAGGGCAACTCCCCGCGGCACACACAGCGCCCCAGGTGAACGAGGCAGTGCGGCTCTTAATTACCCCCGCGGGATTAAACAGCGGAGAACACGGGTTTGGTTTGGCTTGGCTTCGCCATGTATTTGTGGTGAGAACAACGAGCACGATGCTTTTACAGCAGGTGGGAGGCACAGAGATACATACGCGAGGTGGCTTTTCCCTTCATCCATACTGGCACCGAGTTGGCTTTGTAAAACGCTTTCTCCTTCTCCTACCCATTCCTGCTGCACTCAGGATGCGTTCCTGCTGGGCAGCAGCCTCCTTGCACGAAATTTTACAGTTACTGGTCCGTGATACTTCTTCCCTTTTGTTTTTTCCCCCCCCCCACGTTTATTTCTGAGGAACTAGAACTGTCATGGTAATAAACACACATCACCTTGTACAATGGGAGCAGCTGGAGAAATGATGGAGGCCGGGCAGCTCTGCTGGCACAGCAGTGAGGGCAGCCCCAGCCTGGTTGCAAGCACAACACACATTCACATCCCAGGGAGTCACCGCTTCCTCACCTAAAGCGTCGTCTGCGTCAGCTCCATCTGAATGGAGTTGTGCTCCTCTGTGGTCACTGTCCCATATGAACTATCAGCTACCTCCTCTTCCTTCAGTTTCTTGTAGGAAATATCTGTGTCTTCCTCTTCACCGAGTGTATCTTGCTTGTAGGCGTCTCTTCCGTACATCTTGTATACCAGCACAAAGAGTCCCGCTTCTGCCGACTGAAAAAGCGCATAAAGCAAGGGAAACATGTACATGCCCCCTATGAGCTCCGGGGGGAAGGTGAGCTTTAGGATGGCAGTGCAGAGCTGGACGTTTTGGCATCCTGTTTCCAAAGACACTGTTCTTCTGCAGTGTGGGGGCATTTTAAAGACTGTGGCTAAGCCATATCCCAAGGCGTACCCTGCTAGAGGCATCAGCACTGCAATGGCGTAGACAGATGCAGGAATGTGTGCCAACAGATCTGGGCCCAGCATGGTCCCAGTCAGGATGAACAGGATCACCAGAGTCACCAAGAGGGACCACAGAGAAATCTGGGAACAGACAGGGACATTGATAAACAACACAAGGGGTATTAGTTTAAGACGATAAGCACAACAGGTAGAGGCTTGCTAAGGGAGTCTAAACTGCACAACATGGTTGCTCTGCCCTTCAAAGGTCTGTTCCTGCCTCAAGATTTTGGTGGTGTTTCATCATATTCCAGGAAAGAGAGGGGCTGAGGTTACCCTCCATCATTTTGCTTTGGGATGACTTGCTGGGAAACAAGAGAGCCAGGGCTTGTACTTCACTCTTCCTTTCACAGTTAAGCTAATTTAGTTGCATATTTTAAGAAGGTGTTGCCATGCCTGCAGGTGGGTTTTGATAGCCCTGGGTGCAGCAGGCATGGGGAGAAAACGGGATGCTGGGGAATACGCCTGTTACAAGGTTCAAGATGACTCCCAGGGTGCAGCACCACGCTTTCCTCCTTCCCGTGTTCTGTAATAGGGGCTAACGCGCCCTAAGTCTTTGTATTCCACCTAGGTAGTTGAATGTGCCTGTGTGAAGGCATGCCATCGGGGCGGAGGGGCCAGGAAGGTGACTGCTGTCGGACCCGGGCATCCCCCGCCCGACCCTCCCCGCCGGGGGCCGCGCCTACCTTGACCATCAGGTCGGCGGCGCGGGGGTGCCGGTAGCGGATGAGCACTCCCAGGCCGATGGGCAGCAGAGTGCTGCCCAGGGTCAGGCTTACCGCCCCCAGGGGCAGCAGCTGCACCACGGCCGTGTTGATCCAGTGGCGGCTGTAGATCCAGAGGCAGAGGGGCATCAGGAAAAGGGCCAGCAGCGTGGAGGAGGCTGTCATGATAATGCTGCGCCGGGGGAACCAAAGAGACACCGGATCACTGTCTGCCCGGCCGGAGGGCAGCTCCCTGGGTATGAAGGCTCTGCAGCCGGCCGGGTGCTTCTCCTGGCAAGAGCCCCCGTCCCCCTCTCTCCCCCCCCACCTTCCCTGCCCCGGGCGGGCGCGGGCGGGCAGGCTTTTTAGGGGAGGGAGCAGGCGGCGTGTGTCGGACCCGCGTAAGATCTACCCCGGGAAAGGCAGGAGAGCAGTGCTGCGGATTCCCACCGCGCCAGGCCCACCCGTCAGTCCGTCCCGGTTCCACAGGAGGCAGGTGCTCAGCGGCCGGCTGGGGCGAGGGAGAGCGGGGCGCCTACCTGAGATTCATATCCCCGTCGACGAGCACCGACATGAGGTTGGAGAGGTTTCCTCCGGGGCAGCAGCCGCACAGCAGCACGGCCACGGCCGCCACCTCGTCCAGGGCGAAGATGAGGGCGAGGAGGAAGGCCAGGAGAGGCATGGCCACGAATTGCCCCAGCAACGCCAGCAGCAGCCCGACGGGCCGCCGCAGCTGCTGCCCCAGCTGCCCCAGCTCCACGGCGCAGCCCAGCCCCAGCATGGTCACGCAGAGCCCCAGCCCCACCAGCACGCTCAGGCCCTGGTTGAGGGAGCGGTCCCCGAAAGCCTCGCCGCCTCCCGCCAGCGATCCGCCGTCGGGGGCGCCGGTCC
>WEKX01002037.1:30529-71755 GCA_013390025.1 Pitta sordida
GTCGCCTCGACGGCCGCCGGCGCCCGGCCTTCAGCGCCGCCCGGCCCCGGCGGAGGGAAGCGCAGGCGGCGGCGGGACCCACAGCCGAAACCCCTTCTCTGGCCCGACCCCTGGTAGCCCGCTTCTGGAGCCGGCACGGCCGTCTGCATCCTCCTGAGGGCCGGGGCAGCGCCCGACTTTTCCAGCAGAGGAACTGCGGTATCAGGGGATTAACTCTGGCATCGACATTGAAAGGTAAATTAGCATTGCAATGTCACCCGATGGAGGTGAACAGCACCAGACTCCCCTGCTAAGGGATAGCCAAGCTCGTTCCCCCTTCAGGCGATTGCCATCTGATGTGAAGGCTTCGGGAATGCCTGAGGAAGGATGGAAAGCCCTTTTAGGAGGTCGAGGAGGCACCACTTTCTGCTGGTGGGGTCCCAGAATCTTATAAGGAGAAGTTATACCTTTTAAAGGGCAGTCAGTACAGATGGAGGAAGCAGGCAAGCTCACAGGCACACAAGTATTCAAACCAGGATAAGAAATTTAGTCCATCACCCAAAAATCACATCCAAGGGTGATTATACCGTTTTCAGTCATTAAATTGTGCCAATGGAATTTACTTTCCATTTAAAAATTGTGTGTCAGCCCGTGTGTGTCAAAGAGCTTTATGGGAGGCCACAGTGGACTCACAAGAGCAGGGGCTCCCGAGAGAGGAGGGCAGCTCTGAGAGCAGGATGAGTGTCAGTGACTCTTGCTCTTGGCACCGCTACTGACTGTGTCTCAGGAGTGTAACTGTATTTTCCTCTTTCACCCAAAAGATTTAGAGAGGTCAAGCCAGCACTTCACACTACCACTCTTGGATGGGAGTACCTGACGTAGGATGGAGCATCCCCAGGTGCTTGACTTCTGCACTTAGCGTGTGGCTCCGCTTTGCACAAAGCAGTTTGGGTCACAGCTCAAGGGGGACACACTGGAGCTGCCCTGACTGGCTGCTTGCCTTAAGCTGCATCAGACATGAAGTTTCTCCAAAATTTATTTGGGTAAAATTTTAAGTTGTCTCAGGATTCAGGTAAAAATGCTGGTGGCTTGAGAGAAAAATAGGCTATTTGCTTATTAAACCTTTAATTCTTACTTGGGGCATAGATGACACAAGAAGTACAAGTAGTACCTAGTGATAAAATCCTGAGTACACAACTTTGCCAGAGTGATGTCAGGTTCAATATTGTTCTGGCTGTGTTTGTTTCCTTGTCATTAGCCTAAGGAGAGCTCAGGGAAGATGAGTCATCAAAACTGAAGAACAAAATAAGGTCCAGATAGCTTCAGTTCATTCATATTTTTGGCTCTGTGTGCTACTAGAAGAGGGGAGCACAGGAACTCGTTGGCTTTTTGAGCCAACAGCATTCTCTGGACTTAATTTTCACATTTGCATATGCAGAAAAGTGTTTTCAGTGCATTTATTGTGCTTCATAAAGTCTTACCACTGTTACTTTGTTCCATCCTTCTTGTAGCCAATATTTAGCCTCACAACGTGCAGGTCATTTGCTTATCATTCCCCCCTTGGTTTGTAAGTACACAATGTCTGTGTGGTTCCCTGTGGTGTGGCCAAGATGGGATCACTGTGGGTAAACCCAGGCTGGATCTACTGTGCAGAGCACACGGTGACTGCTTATCAAGCAGATGCGAAGGTCACAGGCGAGGCCTTCTGCTTTTATCTCCAAGATTCACTCCCCAGACTCCCCACTGGAGCAGGGTGGCCATGAGAAGATATTTTTATGTCATAATGTGCGACATCTATCATACAGGCAGTTACAGGAGAGGTCCAGTATCCCTGGATACAATGAAGCACATACATGCTCTTTCAGAGCACACCCAGTCAGCATAACCTTCAGTTTTGAGGGGCGCTGAACTATATTGTTTCTAGTGGGAAAATGCCATGAATGCGTCACAACAGTCAAAACCTCCTGAGACTTTTCTTATCGTTTATCAGCTAAAATTAAAGTTCTGCTCTTGGCTTGAAGAAGACCAGTGATGGTGTCCTCAGGGAACGCCGAGTCTGAACCCAGCCGATGTGCTTTACTGATTGTTTGTCCAGGGAGTGCCTCAGCTGGCACCGAACATATTTTCACATCCAACACGTAGAGAGAAAAAACATTGTACCTGCTGCTGAGCATGGTTCTTGTCTCTTTAACTTACTGCAGGCTTTCCCAGTATGTAACTTTTAAAGTACAGTCTGGAATCTGGAATGATGCTAAGTAATTTTGCAGCATCTGGCTGTGAGACAACCAGCTCACACGTAGTGAACTCCTCGATGTATCTAGACCCATGGCTAATCCCTTCTCTGTTTTCTTTTGTGGAGGGCAGGAGAAAGGGTACTGCCTACCCTGCTATTACTGGAAGCCACAAATTGAATACTTGGATATAAAAAGACTTGGCTAATAAACCTGATCATACATCATTCTCAAATTATTCCTCGTTAGTCCTTCTGTTGAAAAATGGGTAAGAGGATAAGAGTTAGCAAGAACAAGAAGAGAGAGGGAAAGGACTCACGGAAATACGAACTTGTTGTAGTCTGTAACTTTTATAAATAATAGTGCCTTGCATTATTCTTAGAAGGGTTGATTTCCTCAGAAAAGCACCTGTGCTATAAACTGGTTTGGAGAGGCAGAAGTCCCTCAAACACCAGGAATTTTGTGTGCTCTTTTATAACAAGATTTTTGTGCCTTCCCATTATTTATCTGGAATCAAAGGTGGAAAATAGAGGATAAGCTTGTAAGGAATTTTAATAGTGCTGTAAGAAATGAGCAAAGTAACCTTGCTGTTCACTCAGCTAGTGACTGCTCCAGCGTGTTGTGTGATGATGTTATTGGAATCACTTTCAGCTCCTGAGAGATTAAAAGCATCTGGCATAGCCCAGGACTATTGCAAAATTGTAGTCATTTTGTCTATGCAACAAGGTCCCCTTGGTGTCCGCCAAGTCCCTGAGGGTGTTGTTCACTGAGCTGAATTTGTGGCAAGAGGAGGTTCAGTATATGCAATTGTTGTGACTGTCGCTTCACATGCTCAAGAGCCTCAGGCAAGAAGGACTGATTTGCAAATCTCAAGCAAGTTATAGATAAATCGGAGTCTTAGATTTAGAAGTCTGGATCCTGAACATGTTACAGTTCAGGTGTGTGCATGCTGTAGTTATGAGCAGTATGTAAAAGCACCCTGGGGTGGGGAAAGCAAAGGATGATCACCCACTTTTCCCGCTCTTCCCATTTCAGCACCCTGCTCCTCCCACCGTGGCTCACTGCGTGCTGTTCGTGGGTCTGTGGGAAGCAGCAGAGTTAAGCTGCTGCAGGCTGGCGTCACCCACCCGTAAGTCATGCTCCGCCTCTCTACATGACTGTGCCAGCTGATTTATGGAGCTGTGCCGAATATTTGCGGAGAAAGAGTGGCCTCCGAAGAATACTCCTGAGAGATGGAAAGTTCTTGGTCAGCACCTTTAAGCAGTGGTGCCACTGAAGAGGCTGGGACAAAATACTGCTGTGAAAGTGATGTGCCTGTGAGATGTAGCAGGACTAGTTTCTGATTTTCAGGGGATGTACAATCCCTTCTTAACTGCTTTATTTACTATGCACCTAGGTTATGGGTAGAAATAAAATTAAATTTAAGACTTAGTACAAGATTGTCATGGGTAGAGTTTTATTCTAGAACTTTTTTTTCCTCTGGATAGACGAACAAAGGATTCCCTGTCCATCTTCCCTTTCTCCCTCCAGCCCCCCCTTCCCCCTGCCCTGTTTTTCCTTTTCTCTTGCCTGTTTGGTTTTTTCCTTCCCCTCGAGCACTGCATCCTTCTGGGTCCCAGGGTCAGGGGGGATGGGTGGAAGCGGCGGCGCGACTGAGAGTGGTTCTTGGTGGGGAGGGAGGGAGAAGAGTCAAGGCACACCCGTGGTGCATGCGTGGGGGAGCACAGGCCCCATGTGCGGGGACGCTGACACCACTGTCCCTCCTGGATGGTGTGCCCTGTTGTGTGGTGGTTCCTCGTGCCTGGGCAGCACACCTTGGCGGCTGTACATGAGCACTGGAACCACACATACCGCAAGGGCTCCAGCGGCAGTGCAGTGCGGTGTGCCGGTCATTGTTGGGGTGCCAGTTGCGGGGGGGCTGAGGGGGCCCGGAGCTGCCAAGTGACACATGCGCTCAGGGGGAATGCCCAACAGGGATGGTGTGGCGGTGGGTCGGGCCAGTACTGGTGCCACACTGCCTGTGCCCCCCCCACTGCCAGCGCTGGAGGTGCTTTTCATCCCATGGGTACGGGCCAGCCCGTTGCTGCTGTCTGCCCGCAGTTTCGTGGGCAGGCATGGATGAATCTCTGAGGAGAGGCATGGATCTCTGAGGCATTTGGGGCAGTGGGCATCGACGGCATTGTGCAGGAGGCACTGGGAGACATTGTTTGCTGTAGGACCAAGACTCCATGTTTGAGCACATGGCAGGGAAATAAAGCCTGCACTCCCAGGTGGAAATGGGGCGGGCCTGGGGGCCAGGGCATGCTGAGTAGTGGTCAATAGAAAGGTGTGACAACAGAAAGACATGCCCACAAGGCATGGGATTAGGGGAGGGGCCCAAGGCCCTATAAATACAGCTGCTGGGGCTCACAGTGAGGAAGCTGGCTCATGGATCTCCTGAAGTGAGGATGTGTCCTTTGCTCCTCTGATCTCCACTGCTGCCATTTTGGCCCAGACCACATGGCCCTTGATTCTCCTTCTCAGTGCTGCCTTCCCCCTGCCAGCCACTGGATCTCCCTACAGCCCGCTTGGACATACCAGAAAAGGATCTCCAGCCATTACTCTTCACTGGTTTGTCTATCCTGAACCCTATTCCCCTGCCCCTGGAATCCTGGGGGTACCCCAGTCTCCTTTGAACTTGGCCCCCTCGGGTTTATTTTTTAGCTCTCTTCAGTCATCATTGCCAGCAGGGGATTGTTCATACCTCTTGTTCCATTGTATGTGTTATTGTTATTGTTGTTCTCTCAAACATATATATATATAATATTAAATACTGTTTTTTTCATTTTCTCCCAGTGAAGTTCTTATTTTTTCTCTCTATGGTTCAAATATCTATNGTGTGATCCTCTATACATAGTTCAGGGTAATCTTGTGTCAACTCCATGAAATGCATATGCTTGTTTTATTTTATGATGTAGATCCAGAATGGTTATTTTTGTAGCTCAGGAGAGTTAGGAACTGGAGCCTAATTGTGCAGAGATACTGTTGGCTTTGCACGTTGTTCCATGGTTATGGAAGGATGTGTCAGCTGGGCCTTTGCTGATGTAGGTTCCTCTTTGATACCCATCTCTTGCTCCCTCTCTCAAGAACAGCAGCACAGAGGGAGCTTTGCACCTTTTGTCACCCCCATGTGTAGCCCAGCTTCACTGAGCCAACAACTCTAAGATCTTAGCAGACAAATGATTTTTTTCTATTTTTTTTTTTTAANTATTGTTGTTCTCTCAAACATATATATATATAATATTAAATACTGTTTTTTTCATTTTCTCCCAGTGAAGTTCTTATTTTTTCTCTCTATGGTTCAAATATCTATAAATTCAATTGATACCCATCCAAACCAGCTCCAAGATGGAGACTAATCGTTTTCCATGGGAAAAAGAAAAGTCTTTGCTGTTGTTTTCTTAAATTAAGATATTCCTTAAGGCGGCACTGGTTAGACCGCATCTCGAGTATTGCGTTCAGTTCTGGGCCNTGATGTAGGTTCCTCTTTGATACCCATCTCTTGCTCCCTCTCTCAAGAACAGCAGCACAGAGGGAGCTTTGCACCTTTTGTCACCCCCATGTGTAGCCCAGCTTCACTGAGCCAACAACTCTAAGATCTTAGCAGACAAATGATTTTTTTCTATTTTTTTTTTTAAATTTTAAATTGTGTGGGAGCTGAGTCACTAAATAGGCAAGAAAATACATTTTTGAATTTACATGAAACACTGAGGTCTTGTGGAATCAAGTTTTTTCTAAGCAACCTCCCCAGCCAGACATAGACAGAAACAGCTTTGGTGAGGATGTGCCAATCGATCAACATTATTTCTGCCCCAAACCACTTGTGTTTCACTCAAAGGTAGAGTGCAGTTGGACAATGTAGGTGGAGAACACAAAAGAGTCACAGGTTTCCTGTTAGTTCATTGCTTCTGCAGATGTCTGTAGTGCAGAAGGACTAGGCCAGGCCTGCCTTCCTTCCTCTCAGGTTTCTCTGCTACCCTTCAGTGTGACACCTGGCCCCATCGCAGCCCTGTTATAACTCACCCTCAGCTCGGTTATCTTAAACTCCCCTCCGTCCTGTCTGTAGCATGGTGCTGCTGCTCAGTCCTGGTTGGTAAATCTCCACAATAATCAGCATCATTTATCCCATGGCCAGCATCCTTGACTAGACCCAGGGTTTGAATTTCAGCGTACAGAAAATGATATAAATGTCCCTTCCTCTCCTCCTGAGTGGGAGTCATCACTGTGTCCGTTATCTCCTCTTACAGGTGGGATCCCACCAAATCATCCTTGCCTTGTCCTTGGCTCAGGTGCCAAAGGCTTCCAGGCACCCTCCTCCTCCTATTTCTGCTGCATTGTGTCTGCTTCTCCTCTTCCCTGCCACCTTTGTAATTTCTCTGTTCATGGGAGTGCTGTCCCCTTCTCTCATGGATTCCTCTTCCAAATGGTGCCTGTTTCAGTCCAGCCCTACTCCATATTTATGCCTCGCTTGGGAGCAGTGCTCTCTGCAAGTCACAGCCTCTGAGATGTTATTAAATTGAAGCAATGTGGAAGGGAAAAAGCACAATCCTCATTACATGGCTCTGGTGTCTCTGTTATGTCCCCACTGTCTGGGAACGAGTCCTTTCACTAAAGCTACGAGTTGGCAGTCAAGGGCAGAAATTATTGTAATAAAATCCTCCTGTTACACTTGGTGTTTCCCCATGTTTATTTTTAAGACATGTGAAGACCATTAACCATTAAGTGCATGACGCCTCAGGTTGCAACGTTCCAATAATTCATAGTTAGAACTGAGTGCTTAAGGCTGCGTGATCCGCCTTGTAGAAGCAAGATGAAAGCATCTTTTGCCAACCATCCCATTAGAAAAAGGATTCTGGTCCATGAAAAGAGATTAAATCAGGGGATCATTGAAAAATTATATTGTACATTGACTGCTAACAGTCAGTTGTTAAGGCCGTTGTACCCCTACAACTGTAGAACAGTTATTAGCAGCAAGATTTTCTTTAAGCAAATAAATGCCTTTATGTGAGATACCTTTACCCAAATTCAAAAAAGAAAGGATTCTGCCTCAGGCACTGTTCCATTTTGTTGTCATTTGATCTTTTCCTGGAGCTGGAGTATTATCAGGATTAAGATGAAAAGTCATAATAAAATAAATGATCTGATGACTAATGCATGCCTGGGTCCAGAAGAGCCAAAATTGGCATCTAGCCCAGCTAGGCATGGAGAGGATGTGAGGATGACTGTGAAAGCACTGGATTAAATTTTAAAAGTCAAATGGTATTTTGCACTGCAGGCACAGGTTTTGCTTCACATTGGGTTTCACAGGCAGATAATCTCAGGACTTGAGACACAGGCAGTCTTGAATGTCAAATCCCTGATTTACCCACCTGTGAATGTCACAAACAGCCTGTTCAGCATCTTCAGGTAGGGGGGGACCCTGATAACTGTGAGAGGACAGTGAGTCATCAAGGTCAGAGGGCACACTGACAATGGGATGTACACAACCTGGTAAATGGTGGAGCTTTAGGATGGATGTGCAGTTACAGCTCCAGGTCCAGCAGGGTCAACTTGACATTCATTCCTCACTGAGGGTCCCAGCCCCCTCTTAATATCCTGTAACGGAAGCTGGTGTTGTGGACACCAAGACTTTGTACCACAGAATAGTTTAATTGTCAAAAAAATGCAGCAGTAAATTTAATAATTTACAGCAGCAGTTGCCTCATAGAGTATTCATTTAATTAAAGAGAGACACCTAAAAGAGAAAATCATATCACTCACATGCCAAAGCTTTCTCCATTTTAAAAGGGATGTCAATGGTGACTCCCATGGGAACAACAAAAATTAATAGCATCAATATTCTACATCTCACAAGACACACACAAAAAAATCTTTGCACTCAGTTGCCGTTTGTATCATGACATTGAATGTGCCTGAATGTGGACTGAGGCTACTTTGTGTTAGAAACTGCATAAATATAGAATAAAAATGCTTCTTGTCCTGCTGCCAATTTTTTACCAAATAATAAAAATGAGTATCCGTTATGCTGATCAGCAAGCCCTTCAAAAGAGGTGCACCATTAGCTAAATTAAATCTCAAGCTGTGTAGAAGAAATCTCTGGCAAACGGGAAGAAATAAATCTCAGACATAATAGGAATCTCTTAATACTTGTCTTAGCCAATGATGTATATTAATCCTATGAAAATAGCCTTGACATGGTGTTTTGTGCACTTTTAAAACCATGGTGAAGTAGAACATTTTTTAATAACCTATGATATCAGTAGAACTTGCATGTCAGTGCAGCTGAGGCAGAAGCGTCCTGGGTTTTGTGTACCTGTTCATTTGCCAGGGAGATGAAAGTGTGAATGTCTTCATAAACAAAATCTTTCATTTGTTTTTTGGGATGCCTAAGCAGAAATGCTGGATAGCTGGGGTAATATTTATTGCCTGAGGTGCCCACTCTACTACTAATTGAGAGTACTCTCTCTCACAAGTCCCCAGAAATACAATGGGTTTAAGCTGCTGTAAGAGATTTGGATTACATACTGATGGGGCAAATAAAAGCAATGGTGCTGCAGGCTGGGTAGTCCAAGCAGGCAGTGGTGATCTCCCAAGAAAGGTCAGGCAGATGTCTCTGTGACAGGATGAGCTTGCAGCTACTGACTTCGCTTTGGGGTGGCACAGCAAGACTGGGTGACCTCACAAAGCTCATCCTGGGCCTGGTTACCCGGCTCTCCGGGACCTTGGGCAAATGCTCTTTGTCCTCTGCTGTGACACCTGCCAGTATCGATAAAATTTCATGTCCCTCTATGGCATAGCTGTTCATATATACAGTTTTAGCTGCTGGCAGCAGGCTGGGGATCAGAGGGATCTGGCCAAACTGGAAACATCAGGTGTGGTTCACAGCCCAGAGCTGAAGTCTGTGTCCTGAACTCCTTCCAAATTTTATTGAGCTGGCAGCATTCTGCCTGCCAGAGAACAGCCCTTGGACAGATCTGTTATGAATTGGATAGTCAGAGGAAGGAATAAAAATCCATCAGACTTTATTTCAGGATTGAAAAAAATTGGAATAAACATACACAAAGGGGTCACCTTAAGAGTGCCTTTCCTCTTCTCAGGCAGTTATAATATTAGAAAACTAAATACAGTAATCCCTCGAATTTCATGGGGGTTTGGGACTACAGGAATCCTGCAAAAGCTGAATTATGCAAAGACAGGCCTATCATACATATGCAAATAAGTCAAACCGATTGCCCCGCCTCCCTAAGCCCCAGAGCACCAGGGAGTGTTTCCGCCACCTCCCCAGACTCTGTGACAGCGCAGGATAGTGAAGGGGATCTCTTCTGCCCCTCCCTGCCTGGGGAGTCCCAGGGAATCCAGGGAGTTCCCTGTGGCTGCACCACTGCCAGCAAGAGTTCTCAGCTTTCCCCATGGTTCTAGGGGCAGTGATGGAGGGTGTCCCTGGCCCCCATGGTGCTGGGGCGGTGGCAGAGGGTGGCCTCAGCCCCAGTGGCGGTGGGGGCAGTGGTGGAGTGTGGCCCCAGCCCCTGTGGCACTGGTACAGGGGTGGAGGGTGTCCTCAGCCCCTGCAGTGCTGGGGGTGGTAGTGGAGGGTGTCCCTGGCCCCCGTGGTGCTGGTGGCAACAGCGGAGGGTGGCCCCAGATGACGGGGTTCCAGCACGGCTGCTGGGAAAGCAGCTTTAATAAGCCCTTGACACCGTGTTACAAACCTTCCTCGCCATGTAACCTCTCCAACACTCATAAGGGTTAGAGGCACCACCCCCCTGCCCCACACAGCATGTCAATCCTGCCCCGCAGGGCAGCAGAAGGTGTCTGTGCATGTGCAGATGGGAAAATGCCGCGAAGAATCAAGGGAAGACTATGGCGTCTCCACTGAAAAAAATACCGCAAGGAATCAGAATAGCTGGCCAAAGAGGTCTGTAAAGTGTCAGTTCTCAGTGTTTCCATTCAGGTATGAGTCATATTAGGCAGTAACCCCAGGCCCCAAAGGAAAGGCCACCGAACAAACCCTGCCCAAATCCCTCCAGGCAAGGGCGCCCAGTGCAGTGCAGGACAGGCACAGGGAATGGACAGGGAAATAATGGAGTTACTACTTCCCATGAAAATACAGAAACTCATTATCACAAAGCAAGTTGGTTCAAACTAAGACCAAGAAGTCCAAACAAAACCAGGTCCCAAAATGCGAGGTGATAAGCAAAATCAACAAGGGAAAAATCCTTCCCCATTCCCCAAAGTGCAAAATACAGTGTCATTACATTATCACACTCATGTACGGACAGAGAAGTTATACATGGGAGTAATTAATTTGCTTAATATCATGCTGTAAACAGTGGTAAAGCTGCACGTTGGCAACATGTGTCCTAAGCTCCTGCAGGTACCATACTCCTGAGGAGATAGTATGTACAATGTGATCTCTCATCATAGAAAAATTTCTATTTCTCTACCACGTCTAAACATCCACAAAATCAATTTTTCACTTGTAGCTTCTTGAAGTGTTTGTGTGGTATTGCTGAGACTCTCCATAGGACATGCCATAAACAATGAGCAATCACCCTCAGTCTCTACAGACACCTATGAATTCTACTCCCAGAGAGAATCTGAAGGAAGGACAAATTGCTGGGCTCCTCCAGCAAACAGCAACAAACAAACACGGGATTTCATTTCAAGGGCTTCTTTAAGCCCTCTGTCACTGGCACAGGAAAGATGTTGATAGGTGTGGCAGCACCAGCAGTGACTGGGATAGGGTTGTGGAATGAGGTTGGGCTGCTCCGGGAGTTCCTGAGCCCAGGAACACTCAAGTAGCAGCCATGTGAGGACCTGGAAAGCCTTGGCAGCCAACCAGTTGAGAAGGGAGCAGTGCTGAGTGCAATTGAGGGAGAGGTTTAGGTTAGATAGTAGAAAGGGGTTCTCTACCCAGAGGGTCGTTGGGTTTTGGAACAGGCTCCCCAGGGAGGGACACAGGAGTGGAAGGGACACTAAGCGAGTTTGCAGATTACATGAATCTGGGAAGAGCTGTTGACTCCCTCAAAGGCAGGGAGGCCCTGCAGAGAGACCTCGACAAATTAGAGGACTGGGCAATCACCACCCATATGAAGTTCAACAAGGGAAAGTGCCAGATTCTGCAGCTGGGATGGGGCAGCCCTGGATGTTCATACAGACTGGGAAATAAGATGTTGGAAAGCAGGGCTGGAAAAGGGACCTGGGGTCCTGGTCATTGGTGAGTTGAATATTGTTCAGCAGTGCCCTGGCAGCCAGGAGGGCCAACTGTGTCCTGGGAGGTGCCTTGAATATTGTGGGCAGTTTTGGGCACCACAAGCTAAGAAAGATATTCAACTGTTAGAGAGCATCCAAAGGATGGTGAAAATGGGGAAGCCCTGTGAAGAGCAACTGAGGTCACTCGATCTGTTTAGCTTGGAGGAGACTGAGGAGAGACCTCATTGCAGTTACAATTTCCTTGTGAGGGAAAGAAGAGGGACAGGCGCTGATCTCTTCTCTGTGGTGATCAGTGACAGGACCAAAGGGAATGTCATTCAGGGAACACCTGAAATTGTATCAGGGGAGGTGTACTGGATATTGGAAAGATTCTTTGCCCAAAGGGTGTTTGGACACTGGAACAGGCTCCCCAGGGAAGTGGTCACAGCACCAAACCTGACAGCATTCAAGAAGCATTTGGATGATACTCTCAGACACATGGTGTTACCCCTGAGGATGGTCCTGTACAGGGCTAAGGGCTGGACTTGATCCTTGTGGGTCCCTTCCAACTCAGCATATTCTGTGATTCTACGTCCAAGCACTTTTCCCCCTTCAAGTGGAGAGGCTGCTTCACAGCTCATGGTTGCTCCCTCTCCCTGCAGTATGCTGGCACTCAGCATCCCAGGCCATTTTACATTCAATACATTTCTTGGCAGTGATCTTAGCCTTTATTTGATAATGAAAGATATTATCTGAGAACTAAAAAGGGGATTTTAGAAAGACCTTAAGTAACCAAAAATTTAATTTTGAGGGCATGACAAACAGTAAGAACAGCAGGTCAACCACTGTGCTGAGCACTGATGTAGCAATGCAAATTCCACTGTTGCTTGTGCAGAAATGCAGACTGCAGCTGAGCTCTTCCCAGGAGATTTCTTGGATCAGATGCCCAAATCTGGAAGCCCTGAATCACAGAATCACAGAACATTCTGAGTTGGAAGGGACCCACAAGGATCATCGAGTCCAACTCTTAACACTGTCTCCCTGGCGGGAATCGAACCCGGGTCTCCCACATGACAGGTGAGAAGCCAGGCTCTGCAGAAAAGGAGACTGGCCCATCCTCCCTGTTGCAGAATAGTACCTAATAGCATCAGTTTGTAGCCACTGCTGTTGCCCTAGAGCAACCAACTAATCTTTGTGCAACACAGGCTCCCAACCTCTCCAGTAATTTCCCAGCGGTGCTGATGGGCATTGGTGGCTCATTGCTGCACTTGGGTTGTTCAAAGGAGCTGCTCTGCGTGTAGGCTGCCATGGACAGAGCAGAGGGGTAAATGTCTTGTGTAATCCGTGCCATCTGTGGTAGCTCAATATGGGCCTTTTTACATCACACAGTCTTGAGGTAATACTGTGTGATGCTACACCTTTGGAAAAGCCCAGACTAGTAGGAAAATATTTCTGAAATCTCAAACAATTTCCGGAGGTTTAAGTCCATCTGATACTGAGTAATAAGTCTAATGGGGGTATTTCAGTCTTCACGAGAGGTGGTTTTTATGCCCATCTTTACGAAGTTTCCCTCAGACTAGGGATTTCCTGCTGTAAATGCAGCTATTAATTACATTCAGGACCTTGTGGACAATTTAGTGCAAGTTCGGGATGATGTGGTGAGTTGAAGCTGAACTTGACTGAACTTCGGATGGAAAAGAACAGAGAAAGCACAACCTCCCTCTAGTGTCTGTAGAATCCTGGGCAGGAAACAAAGACCATAAGGAAAACCTAGCACTGTTTATAAGAGTACAAAAGGCACAAAATACAGTAAAATAGAAGGGCTAGAAAGAGTGCTTAAATGGGCTATAAATGTAACCTGCCAGTTGTTTTGAATTTTGAAACAAGGCTCTTGGTAGGCAGATTTCAGTGATTGGCTCTGGTAGTTTGTGCTAGGTACTTCACAGAATCACAGAATATGGTGAGTTGGAAGGGACCCACAAGGAATATCAAGGCCAACTCCTGGCCTACACAGGACCGTCCCCAAGAATCCCACCATGTGCCTGAGAGCATCGTCCAAATGCTTCTTGAACTCTGTGAGGCTTAATTATCTTCATAGTGAGGAAGAGGCAGGAAGTGGGAGCACTCAGAATCTAATGCAAACTGATGGGAGACTTCAGGATGGAGAGCAGCACAGAAAAATGGCCTCGATGGAGAGTGAGGCAGATGGGCTGAGTCAAGGCCCTTCAGAGGGTACGTGGTTTGGGTCCCTTAACAAGAACCACCTATTTTTGTACTTCAGTTCGGCCATTAAGGCACTTGGGCCAGGAAGGGAGCCCTAAGCTGATGTGGTACCTCTGTGACGGTGGGAAAATAAGGTTCAAAATCAGTAGATCTACTATATTAATTATATTAATGAATTATATTTATTAATTCTGTAATTATGTGATATATGTAGTATCAAACCTTGAGCAGCAGGTTGCAAGGTGGTTTTGGAAATGGAATTTTCCATTTCTTCTACTGATGGTGTGCAATTGGACAGGAGAGCTGGCACTGATGGCAAGGTGCAGGGGCCTGCAGAGGACTGTATCACACTCCCCTGGGCCAATTTTCATGTGGGGCTAAATTGTAAAGATGAGACATCCACCACATATCAATTTAGTCCCTGCTCTGGAGGGATGTTCTGCTGTGGAGAAAGTAGCCTGAATTTGCCAGCCTTTATCAGAGTCTTGTGTTGCCAAAAGCTGCCTTACTGCTGAAGAAGGCTGAGCTGGGCTTGAGTGCTTTACCAGATCCATGATCTTAAGCAAGTCCTTTTAATATTCCTCCAGTAAATTTGTGTATCTGGGCAGTACCATTCACACTGAGCTTGTTTGAATGGCAGCATAAATACAGGCACTAAATCTTTGTTGATTCTCTTTTAAAGGGGAAAAAAAAAATCCCTCAACTGACATTTACAATAGACATTATCTGCTCTCTGACATTTGGGCTTATAAAATGAGGTCAAGCAAATTTCTGTTCCTAACTTACCCCACTGTATCAGACTAGATATGAAGTGACTGGCTGACCTGTTCTCTAAATAGCAACACACCTGCCCCTCACTCCCAGAACCTGAGTTAGGAAGACTGATAGTTATTTCAGGGATGGTGAACTGAACCTCAAGAAATAAATGAGGCACCCTCAAAAGTCTATGGCAGAGCAGGGAGCTAACTGAGGGTCTTCCATAGGTCAGTCTTGCACCATAATGAATTCTTTTTTTACAGATCCCACAGGCATTCATTCAGGAGGTCTGTGTCCACAGAATCAATAGTGCTGGCTGTGCACTAGCCATGCATGGTGTTAGCAATGGCTGCTGTGGCTACACAGCTGCACCGACTCAGTGAGGATTTTCGCGTAGGGGCCATGACCATGGGCCTGTGCTGCGTGCACAGGCAGGGGCATTGTGTGACGCAGATACCAGCAAGGCTGGGCTTGGATGGAGGGTGATGCTCTGGGCTGCTTTCCTGAGGCTGTGTGATGGTGATAATGCCACATTGCTGTCACTGACATCCAGGCATAGCTTTAAAAGGATGAGAATCAGGACAGGGTTTTCATAACTCCTTTGAAGACAAATCACTTGAAGCGGTATTAACAGTGGTTTTATGTGTCTGCATTAGCCCAGTGGGGAATGGATAAACAGAAACAATAAAACCCTGCTCTGGGCTCAGTAGCTGGGTGAGTAAATGTAGGGGTAAATGGATGACTGTAGAGCTGAGAAATTTGAGGATAAGACAGGAGTTGAGGCAGAGCATGAAATGTAGAGGGTTTGCCTGATCTCCTCCCACTCCCCTTTCCTATGAGAGAAGCCTCAAAATAGCAGTATGTGCTTCAATAAAACTTTTCTTTCTAAAGGAGCAGTGACAAAGCTATATCACAATGCAAAAGATACTCCTGTCCTGCTGACCTGCATTAGTACAAACGGCTCTGAGCAAGAAAACTTATATAGTGCTCCTTTACCTCAGCAAGTGTCAGGTTCAGTCAGTCAGCAGCACAGGTAGCCTTACCCTCATCCCTGAACTGGATGGAAACCAAACTCCTTGTGACTGACAAGTTGCTCCAGTATCACTTTCTCCTGCCAGCATTTTGGCACCCCTGTGCAGCACAGAGAGAGGAGCAGCAGCTGTGAAATTCACACAGCAGTAGTATTAACGCTGCTGAGTGAGAGAGGTAAGGATCAATTGGGTAACAGCTTTTGTAAGGGACTGTTCAGATTTGTTTGCTGCTGATGTCTGAAGGGAAGCAACCAAGGGAGACCCTCTCGAGGCGGAGGAGACTGCCACGATTTGTAGTGCAGTCATGGTGGTGTTAGTGCAGGGGCACCCAGTCCAGCCCAGCAGCTGATTCTGCCCCTGGCAAAGGCAGGGTGCCTGGGGAAAGCCCAGCATGCCCATCCTCTTACCCTGAGCACTCTTCCACCACCATCACAGTCTCAGACACCTATTTCTTGGTCACCGTTGTGGCATTAAGAAGCTAAGGCCACAGCATGTTCCAAGTCAAGACACTGATGACCTACTCCCATATTTAATAAGGACCTTTTTCTCTTGGGCAGGTCAGAGGCAGGGAACAACAAAGAACACAACTGTCCTTATTCAATATCCCATTACTATGTAGAGCTTCCATGAAAAAAATCTCCATCCTTGTTTCTGGTGTCAGGCTTCTGAAGATCATATGCTGGGTGCGGGGAGTAGCTTGTCTGACAGGATCAAGCTGTTGGTACTAGCAAGGGTTTTTAATCAGCCTCTCATAGCAGGGCTTTGAAAAATTGCAATTTTGGCTAGAGTCTCAAAAAATCATGGCAAATAGAATGGAAAAGAACATATAGTCAGCATTGTGTGCATCGTGCATGATAACCAGCAGCTGAGTAGAAGTGGGAATGGACACCAGTCACCTTCTCAGTAAAGCATATACAGTATGTACCCGCTGCATTGCGACCTTGCCGTTGCAACCCCACCGATTTGCAAGGAAAATTTCTCACAGTGCGGTTTCAGGCATTTGCGAGGTTCCCCAGCCAACGCATGTGCAGTGCCTCTGCTTCGCCGAAGGGCGGTGCCGGCTCTCCCTCTGGGGCGGGACTGGGCCGGCCCCGCGGGGAGGACTCACAGTTTCTGTGGCTCACTGAGGCCTGTGGGACAGGGACGGCCACTGTAGAAGACAGAGCAGGACCCTGTGTGGTGTGAGGCGCCAGGTGGGGATGAGTCCTCCACCTGCTTACGCTTAATTAATGCAGGTCCCTGAGTGTTGCTCACCCGCCCGTGTGTGTGGAGCGCCTGTGAGCTGCGAGCGGGCAGTGCTTGTGTGTGTGCATCTGTGTTATTGTTTCCCTGGCTACAGGCAGGGAAGGGAACTGCCCCAGGAAAGTGGGGCTGGCTGCTGCGTGTCAGCTGGACATGCTCACTCCGCTGCCACAGCCCACCCGTGGGACAGAGGGCCAGGATGCGGCGGGCATGAGCACAGGGGCCAAGGGGGCGTGGGGAGCAGCAGCGCGGGATTTGCGCTGCCAGCGGCAGCTGCGGAAGTGGCAGCGTGGCTGAAGAGAAGTCTAGGGATTCTCCGGGGGGTCTCCCCAGGCAGACGGTGCAGAAACGCTTCCCTTTCCTCCCCTGTGCTGCAAGAGCCTGTGGGGAGGAGTCGAAGAGGCTCCCCAGTGCTCCTGATTGGCTGGGGGTGGAGCAATGGGCATGCCCTGCGTGCATTTTAATGACCTGCATGTATTTGCGAGTTTGACGTTTTGTGAGACCTCTGATGTGACCCATTTCTCGCAAATGAGGGGGTATAACTGTACTACTCACCCCCAGTAAAGTGTATTTTTTGAATCTCCCTTGCTGTAGCTGACAATGGAAATAAGTTTTCAGGGATAATTTAAAAGTGGCAAGGAGGGCTGAATATGCTGGGGAAGGCCTCACATTATATTTTTTTAAAGTTTTATCTTTCTAAGTTATTAAAACTGTTTTCAAAATAATTATGCTGGCAAGACCTCAGATTTTAACGGAAGTATCTTCATTTGTTTCATCTTAGTCTGATGAAAGCTATAGTTCACTTCTGTCTCATGTCAGAGTGCCAATCTATGTAAAGGATCTGCTTTCAAATATAGTATTTTTTCACTCTTTCTCTAATTCACAGTTCCTAACACATGGATGATGTACCAAGTTTAAAAATCACTTTGCTTGCCAGGAATCATTTTAGCTACTTGTTCCTTTAAATCCTGATGAAGAGCTACAAATCAGCATAATTACTACAGTGACGTTCCGTGTCCTTCTCAGTGCTTAATGTGGTCCCAACAGAGGTTATCATTTAGTGCAAAGAGGACAGTGACACACAGAACAACTCTCTGTGATACCATGGATGAAAATACATTCTGTTGTAAAAAATCTTGTGCAAAGTGAGTGTGGTGGAATTTGCTCCTTCCAGTTCTTTAATTCTTTGAGCCAAGAGCATCTTCTTCACCAGCAAGTTGTGTGTAAAATAAATATGAATGCTCCCAAGAGCACCCGAATCCCAGGCTCACCTTCTTGAAGCAGGAAGAGTACAGACAGACTGCCTATAGGTGTCAGACTCAGACTGCACAGTGGCATAGACACAACCTGGGAGCAAGTAGGGTTTGGGGGAGGATGAGATGCTGGGTGGGCAAGCTTTGCAGAGGTGCCACCCAGCCTGCATGGGCGGGCTGTCTCTCCCTGCTGGGGGGGCCCAGGCACTGCTCTGCCCCCCTGCAGGGTCTGATGCCACCACGGTCACCACTGCCCTGCCCCAGCTGATGGGGACGCCGACCAGAGCTGCAGTGTTGCAGCTTCCCTTCTCACCTTGGCCAAGTTGGACTTTGGTGGCTCAGGGTTGTGGCCAGCAGTCCCTCTGCCCCAACCCGGCCCTGATGCAGCCACAGGCACTGCCTCCGCAGCCGCTGTCCCTTGCCCAGCCCCACCCCCTCTGTGTTTGCCAGAGAGCTGCCGTGCATCAGCAAGTGCCAAAGGGTTTGTGGCCCCACTGCAGCGTAGAAGCGAGTGCTGGGATCCTCCTGCGGGCCACCCGAGATGGTGGCAGGCGAGTGCTCATCCCCCAGAGCCCAGAGACACTCAGCAAGTGCTCTGTGAACAGCGTGGCACTGACACACTGAGCACTCTGGGGAGACCAGAGCTGGTGTGATGGGCAGGTCTCATTTACTTATTCACAGGTTCATTCACATATTCATGAGCTGTCTTTTTTCGCTGCCTTATCTGTGCACAGAGCCCGCTTTTTGCTGAAAAATGAGTCGCAAAGAATAGAAACTGCAGAGATGTAAGCCATGAATAACCAGGGGTTTATAGTATACGCATTAAAAGGCAAGTTTTAAATGATTCAACTGTGTGCTCTGCAGTCACCTCAAGACCAGCAGCATAAGTGTTTCCAGCCCTCGGCCTCGTTACATGCTCATTACTTATTTTCCTTCACTACTGCAATAGGCTTCTAGAGGGAAATACTGTGTCAAATATAACAGGACCTTGCAAACCCAAAGGAAGGAGAAAACTGAGAAAATACAGTCTTGAGCCTTCCATATGGTGATGATGCTAATTATAAATCACCATTTAATACAGAAGTTTGTTACAGAAACCTACTAAAAGGGCAAAAGGCCATTAATTACCAGAGATTTTGATGCTGCTCTATTTTCCAAGGTGTTTGGGGCAAATGCTACTCGACTGCACAACTAAAAAGTGACAGAAGAGGGGTAGTGAATAACTTTTAGAAGTAATAGCTGTTAAGCCAGCTCTACATAAATAGTTCAGCTAACTAGGGGGAAACATTTTAACCTACTGGCTTAATTAATAAGTAGGGGCCTTTGCTGGGATAAACAATTAATTACAAGCCTCTGAGGTTAAATTTTGTTAGGCAAACTTAATATTAAGTGGCTACCATATAGAATTAAACCTGCCTTAACTATATCAATAACAACACAAAGATGGCATTCACGTGACTATGACATGCACTGCTTTGCAGCAAAACAGATATTACAGAAAGCTACCAAGTTCAAACTTCTTGCTTGTGAGCCAGAGATGAAGGCATTCATGTAGGAGCTCGATAAAATGGGTACGTACTAATTTCAAGAGGGCTTACTAGGTACCCTTTTACATTGCTCAATATTATGCATAAATACCAGGATTTTCAAAACTAAAAACTTGTTTCATGTGGTGGTCTGTAGTGAGCATAAATCCTGCAAAAATGGAAAGGCAGCTTGTGTACTTAGGACTGCACATATGAAAATTCACTCATGATGAAAATTCAGTTTTTCACGTAACTCTGAACTATGCGCTGTCCTTCTAAAGCAGAGGCACAAGTTCACCTCAGTTTGTCAATGAAAGCACAGATGCCACCCAAATACAACATTATACTCAGTTCACGAATTCCAGATGGCAAAAGCCAATGCTGGCAACTTCTGGAAAGGGGAATACAGTTCTTGAAGAACAACCCAATCAACAATAACAACAACAAAATCCTCCAAAACCAAACCAAAAAAGGGCATAAAATAATATCCTCTAAATTCCTAAGAAGTTTAAAAAACACTTCGTTGTAAAAATAATGATCCGGGAAGTATTTTGTGGTAAGAATATTTTATATTTTTTTTTTACACTTTTAACACTTACAAAAACATTCAAACACAGGAAAAAAATTAAATAACTTTGGGAGCAGAACAAATCCTTCTGCCTACACACATACATCAATTCCAAGCTGTTGGCACAAAAAGTAATCCACATTCATAAAACCCTTACTACTATATCAAACATAAGTTAAGTAAATCATAGGCACTATTTTATCAAATCCATGTTTCCACAATTCTGCAATAAATCTCTAAACACAGAGCCCCATGATTTCCTGATATCAAGAAACTGGTAATGCACAAAGGCTTTCTAGTAAACACAGTCTGTCTTCTCAGGAAGTCATTTGTTGTATTTTGGGGGGGAGCAGCAGAGGAAAAAAAAAAGAGACCCTATAAAACTTAAGCTGAATTTACTCAAGCAATGAATTACTTAACTTAAGGAAACGTACACAAGTCTGATGCAGCCATGGTGAACTCCCCAATATCGCCATCTAGACTGACATTAAAAATCGAGAAGTCAATCAAGTGTTTCATAAAATCCATCCATTAACATTCACCTTTCTTCAATGAAGACTGCAGCACTGCTTTCTAAAATGCTGAAATATTAAAACTGGGGCTTTAGTTAGAACACATGCATTTGATCTAGTCCTCTCTTCTGCTGAGCAGTGACATGACATACTGACATCCACTCTGTACCAGTGTGTGACTCCAGGCTAGATTAGTGGCATGTACTGCTCTATACAGGTGCAAGGTAGTTTCTGCCAAAACCTGACTGAATTACAGTATATTTGATAACCTGACTTCAAAGTCTTAGCACAGATCTTGGTCTGAGGTGTGAAGTCATCCACTAACCCAAAGTTTACTTGAGCAGTTAGAGCTGCAAATCAAGTCTTCACTCCTTTCTATTTGGTTTCTTCCAAGTCAAGTAGTATTGCATGGCTTTTCATCCAGGAACATGTGAATGCTGGCCTAAAACTCAAGTGCTAGAATTTCAGGATTAGTTATCCTCTTAGTGGTGGGAGTTAAAATACACCAGCAGTCCCAAACTCAGATACTAATGGGGTTGAAGGCTATCTACCATCCAATCCAACCTGTAGTGTTTGTCAGTCATTGCACAAAGGATATACCATTCACATTCTCATACTTCATCAACTGTACACCCAAAATACTGAAAAAGCTTCAAACAAAAATCCCTTCCATTTAACTAGTCCCACCCAATACAACTTTAGTTACAGATGTTTGCATGATATCTTCCAAAATAGAAAACAATGGTTCAAATGCTAAATATATCAGTTGTTCAGAGCAAAACGTGTTAGAGGAAATCAGAGCCACCAGAGGAATTTAATAGGTTGTAAACAGACATAGCAGGTTTCATACTCTGTTACCAGTAATGTAAGATACACATATGTAAGGCAAAGTACATATTTAAACACACTTACATGGGCAATATCTTCTGTAAAAATATTTACAATTTAAAATAAACCAATTTAAGAAATGAATGAAAGTAAAAAAATAGGATACAGAAAACTCCCTCATACCATGGAACATCACCTAAATGAATATCATTTGGCATCAAGAGTCAACTCATTTCCTTAAAATTTTGTATGTTACAAGTGCATAGTTGTGTTTCCTGCTCCTTAAGTATCAGCATTTACAGTTGCTGCAGGCTGCAAGCATAGTGGTGTGGTTTTAGAACAAATTAACATTCTCACTTGCTCCGTCCTCTTAAGGAAACCTCCTATTAAAAAAGTTTTCCCCAAATAATGAGCCTTGTGTTAAGAATGTGGCTACAGTAACAAAGGCCATCTTTCCTGAGCCAGGAACTTCAAGGTTAGAAAGATTGTACGACTGATACTAAGCCCTTTTGGCAGTCAAACATAGAAGAGCATGTAAAGCCAATAAATCAACATAGGAAAGATGCAATTTATACTATTGCATTTGTGTGTGTCTGCTACATTCAAACCTTTTAACGTGATAAAAGCCATGGCTACGACCCACTGCCTAATCCTCCAGAGTAACTGCTGATTCTTCCTTAAGGATGTGTGTACCACTTGCCCCAACCAGGATCTCGTACAATTGTGAAAAGCAACATTTCCCTAGCACTGCAGCCATCTGCCATCAGAACATTAGCTCTGGTTAGTGTAGCCTTGTTTCAATAGCACATATTCACCAATCTTTCTGCTGAGTTAAAACAGGCTGAAAATGGAGGCTTGGACAGTGTATGTTGACAGTTATCCTTGCCACTTTTCAAGATGGGCATTTCTTTGGCATTTGTTGGCTTTTTGCCCAGGCCTTGGCCACTCTCATAAATGCTCATATTGATACATTTTTTAGAAAGCAAGAAAAAAACCCCAGAAGTGATAGCAATGTAATGTAGAAGTGATTGTATGACCACCAAACATCTGATGTTAGATGTCATTAAAGTGCTGCTTTATAATCTCTGCCAGTTTGTGCTAATTAGAGACAGAGAGGTTTGGAATTTTTATAAATCCCAAGAGTCACATCTGAACAGTTTGTTTAATCAAGCTATCTTTTAGCCTGGTGAGGAAGCATCCATGAGCACTGGAACTTTGCATTAAACCTTGCAGTTCAGTAGCAGCCATCTTTCCAACTCTCATCTTTCACGTTGCTGTAGGTTTTGGGAGTGGGCAACGATCTAAAATGAAACAAGATACTTTTCAGTTCCATATATAACTGCTGAAGTCTCCATCTATAATACACAAGAACTTAAACATTTTATAAATAATTGAAATATACACTTCACTTATTTAATTCTCTACAATACAGGTTACTTAAGATAAACTCCAAAGTATTTTCAGTTTCAGGTTTTGTGTGTTGTATCTTGGCAACTACCAACTATGTCAGATAAGAAAGGTGAATAAACAGGCAGAAAACTTATTGCTTATTGCTCTGTGAAAATTGAACCTTAATCTATTGCCACCTAAAATAGGTAATTTTTTCAGTGATGTATATAAACAGGGAAATACTTGTTTAGAATATTGTAGTTTGTTTACATCAAAATCTTGACATTCATAGATACTTCATTATTGCACTGTGTAGATTCTTCATTATAGAATCATAGAATTGTTTAGGTTGAAAAACACATTTAAGATCATCAAGTCAAACCCTTAACCCAGCACTGCCAAGTCCACTGCTAAACCACCTCCCTAAGTGCCACATCTACATGTCTTAAATACCTCCGGGGCCAGGTAATCTACCACTTCCCTGGGCAGCCTGGTCCAGTGCCTGACAACCCTTCTAGTGAAGGAACTTCTCCTAATATCCAGTCTAAACCTCCCCTGGCACAACCTGGGGCTGTTTCCTTTCATCCTATGTACGCAAACTTAAAAAAACAGAAAGAAAAATCAATTTAAAAAAAGGTTTGATAAGTGAAACACTTCTCTATAAAATAAGCTGTCACTTGGACAACCACACTTGACTACTATTAACAGCTTCCTGGCCAAACAATTGCTTGTTATTACATGACATTCCATACTGTTCACAGTGCACTCAGACTGAAAAACAGTTGATACTGTGACAATCACTTGTCACTCCCCTGCCCAGTACTCAGTGCAGAACAGAACTCATCCACTTCGCTATTTACCACTGTTCTATCTTTTCTACACTACTGGAGACCAACTGCTTTTCCTTTCTGTTTAAGGAAATTCTCAATATTTCTCATGGGTGACTGCTTCTTCATGTCAGCTTCTACTCAACACCTTCAGCGAAAATTCACGTTCACAGGTAACAGTCTCTCTTGCAGCTGTTTTCAAAAAGGCACTGACATTAAGCAACTTCTACATCTGGGTGCTATCACAATTATGTTTAAATTGAAAATTCTCTTTTGTCCTAGAAGTTAACTCTACTGAGTTGCACATTAAGTTTAGCAAATGCTATGGATGTCTTCTGTCCTTGTGCATCTTCCTGGAAGTTTCTAGGCGCCCAAGGAGAGAAACTGTTCTCACCATGGTACCACTGTTTGAGTTATGGAGCAAGTTCTGAATTCAGAATGTGGCACTCAGTGACACAAATGAATTTTCACTTGCCAGCTACATTTGGTAACTTTTTACCACAAGCAAACAAAATCTTCCTGCGTTCTCAGCCCGGACTATTTACTCAGTTCAGTATCATTCATTATTAATTTCACCTTCACTCCTTCCCCTTCACACTCTCATTCAAGATCCTTTTTCTCTCAGTTTGGACTCAAAAACCAGTCTGAAAGCACAGGCAAACGCTTCACATGAAGTCTCTATTTCTGTTCTTAAGACCTTGAGGTCAAAGACACAATTGCAGGAAGGAGCAGCACGAATACACAAGGTAGAGAATTTCTGCTGAAAACTTAAGACTGCTCCTCACAGACTCACCTGCGAACAGGCTGTGCAAGTTTGCTACGAGGCACTGGGATGCCACCTGTGGAAGGGGCACTGGGTCTGGGCAAACCACTTCTCATCCCTGCCGGTCTGGTAAGAGTAGCACTGTTAATACTGCTGGCAGGGCTTGGCAAGCCTGAGCTCTGGGCTGCAAGAGGCCCTGGAGAAGAACTACTGTGCGTCAGCTGTGCGACTTCTGGAGAGGCACCTGAACCAGGTCCGTGGTTACTAAATGCTTTCAGTGGCTGTCGGAGAGCCAACGGAGACGGTGCCGCAGGTGAGCGGAATTTACTTGAAGAAGGTACTGGAAGATAAAATACAGACATTACTGTCAGCTTCAGTTACAGTACAACTGAAATTAAAAAAACTGGAAATTACTTTATGTGATTGTACAAACAATATGGAATGTATAATGGAATACAGCCAATCAAGCAGCAATGAGAAACAGGAATTCAGATGTCTTCTTTGTCATGTGTTTTTGATATTAACTCTAATGCCCCATTTGCTCACTACAAATAAGGCAATAATTGGTACATTGGTCAAGTCAAAAGAAACAGAGGAGAAGGTATTGGTTAAGAAGAAATTCAACTGCTTCAGAAACACGTGAACCTAAACATGTGAACATCCCTGAAAAAATATGTTGTAGAATACAGTATTCTAGTGTGAGACAGTCTTTAAACAGAATTCAGAGTGTGTATTGCCTTCAAAGATAAAATCTGGAGTGCAGAGCATCCTGGTGTTTCCTTTATGCTGTTCTTTTTAACCACTGAATTGGAATTCATCTGAAGATACGGTCACATCCAACATAGGTGCTGCTCTGAAGCTTAAACCAGATAAGTGTAACAATTTATAGCCACTGCCTTCTTACAAACAGTATCTAAATTATCAGTCTAATTCATTTTTTCAATGTAATGTTTTCAAATACTTTGTATCTGAGCTAACACGCAAGGTCTTCATATCAAGTCCTTTCTGGGAAAGGAGAATAAACCAGAATATTCAGCAGTACTTTGATAATGCCAAGCCTTAAGCATAATTCTTTACAAGTATAAGAAATATTTTCAAATTATGCATAACATATCACTAAAACAGAATATTAATGAACCCATAATCCTAACAGTAATTGTATGAAATTTTACCAACTTTTCAAACTGATTAAAGAGGGTCAGTAGGAATCAACATAGGACAGTCAAATCAATCATGCAACTAAACCAAACTCATGTTTACATTTAGTCAATTTGCACGAACTATTCTTTCCTCAACTTAATAAACGTGTTATACCACGACCAAAGTTGCATTCCTCATTGACAGATGATGCACATCAAGAAGCTGGTCCTTAACATCACTTGAATTATCATTTTCAAGGAAGATCCACTAAGAACATGAGCAGTTAGAGAAGAGATGAGTAATGACAGGAATACGGCATCATAAATGGGGTACAGAGGAAGTGATAGTTTTCAGGTTGTATTTTGAAGCCATTTCTTACAGAGGATATCTAGGAAGATTAATATGTGCCTCATTACAGATACGAATTGGATTCGATTCCTTTCTGGATTATCCAAGGAGGCCTTTCCACTTGCCAAACACAACATGAAGCTGCTCATGGGGAAAGCTGACAAAAAAGGTGGCAGAGGGGTCAAAAATACATGTCAGTTGCTCAGTGAGCAAGGAGAATAAGTAAAAACCTTTAAATGAACAACTTGGCATCAAGCCAGAGCATGGATTAAGGGAAGCATTAACAACAGAATGACTGGACAAGACAAGCAGCAAAGTGCTCATGGACTAAGATAGATTACAGATTAGAAGTTTCTAAAATGTGACCTTGCTGCAACACTGGTGCAGTCAAATCTGCAGAATTTCCAAGTGACTCTACAGTGTAAATATAGGGAGATTTTATCACTGAACTTCTCATTACAACACTATTTGGAACACAAACACAGCGCTACATTAGCAACTATCAACAGAGCAACGCCAGTGTATGAAAACAGCTTTGGGCCCCTTACAGGCACAACAGGGAAAATGTTTTTAGGTACAGAATACAAGTGACACAAAGTTTAACTGAAGGAAGCTCTTCACATCCTCAGTGAAAGTAAGCATCCAGTAAGTTAGTCCTCTCCCTTCTCTCTAGCTTTCTGTTGACCATATTTTACCATGCTGCCAACTTGAGCTGTGAGTTTATGAAACATTTCCTGTCAGCACAGCACTGCAGACACTGCTGAGAGCTGTATTCATTCTCGTACATAAAGGAATGAATTGTCTTCCAGGGCAGTCCACATGATGCAGTTTGGCAAACTGCCTAATAATTCTGTTCTACAGATAAAGAAGTTTGTCTTAGAACAGTTTTAGATATTCCTTAAACTCAGTTTGGCCTATTTGTAAGACAGAGTCAGAAAGAGTGAGGTACTGTCTCAGCCAAAGACCACTTAATAATTGTGTATCCATGTGCAGTATTGAGCTGAACCACGTTTAATAAAAACATGTAAACATGTTAAGGGTAGTGATTAATAACTTTACCCAACTCCATCTCTTCAGTAACTAAACTAGGACCAACTACAAATAAAACACCTGGCAACAAAATATAACATAAATAAGTGGCACTGCGCAGTCATGACATTTGGATTTCCTACTCTCTCTGGATTCTGTTCTGGATTGTGGGCAGGGAGCACAAGATCTCCACGTGGGAAAGGAGGATGCTGTGAAGCTACAAACTTACATGGCTTGCACTCCAAGGCCAGCAGCTGCACACCGATTTGAAAAGGGAATAGATTCTAATGCAGTTGTTAAATCACAGCCATCGTGATGAGATGATTCAGACCAACATGCACAAACACATGAGGTAAAATTCTGGGAATCAATAAACTGATCTGTCATCTCAGTACTGGGAAGATGTGGACCTGTTGGAGCAGGCACAGAGGATGGATGAGCATCTCTCTTATGAACAAAGGTTGAAAGATTAGGGATTGTTCAGCCTGGAGAAGGCCCTGGGGAGACCTTACTGAAGCCTTTTAGTACTTACAGGGGGCCTTATAAGAAAGATGGGGACAGACTTTTTAGTGAGGCCTGCAGAAACAGGATAAGGGGTAATACATAGTTTTAAACTAAAAGAGTGCAGAGTTGACTAAATGTAAGGAAGAAATTCTTTTCAGTAAGGGTGCTGAGGCCTAAAGAGGTGGTGGCTGCCCTATCAGTGCTACTGTTCAAGGTCAGGTTGGATGGAGCTTTGAACACCCTGGTCTAGTTGAAGATGTCCCTGCTCATTGCTGGGGGAGGTGGTTTGATTAAATGACTCTATGATCTGACTGATACTGGACTGCTCTATAAGCCTGAACAAATCTGTTACTTTAAGGTAAAAGTTATTTGAATTTATTTTGAATTGGTTTTACATGAAGTGGTAAAAAAAGGACATCTGTGGATGTAAAAGGTGTCTAAGCTCTGTGATAAATGGCATTTTAAGAAATTAAAATCGATTGTTGTTCAGCTGCTCATTCTTCTGAAATAAAGGTTCATTACTGCTAAATACTCCTATACTCATGAGGATCTCAGATCAGAAGAAAGAAAATTAACACAAATCAAGGACTATGAAACAGCAAATAACTAAAGAGGACATAAAGCAGGTAATTGAAATGGTGCTCATTTGCAGTAAGGAATGACAGAAGCTATAAGCTGGAATACGTAACTGCCAGTCCAACATGCTCTGGTTTAATACATTTTTACAAATAATACAAACTCAAAGAGAAGTTAATTTTCTATACATTCCCACAGCTTCAGAGTAGGCCATTGACCTAGTGAGTGTTCCAGACATACAGACAAAGGCATGGCCAACTGGGATGACAGTAAGAAAGCTCTGCAGAGGAATCAAGATGGGGGTCTTACGCCAAAGCAGAACACTGTGAGAACTATTCTCTATTTGGTATGAAGTCGTATTATGAAAACTGCAGAGACTTCCTATTAAGCCATGTGAATGTGTTTCACAGTCATCACAC
This sequence comes from Pitta sordida, assembly GCA_013390025.1. Taxonomy (NCBI): domain Eukaryota; kingdom Metazoa; phylum Chordata; class Aves; order Passeriformes; family Pittidae; genus Pitta; species Pitta sordida. The sequence goes on from WEKX01002037.1 coordinate 58,905, forward strand.
TTTACTAAAACTTTCTGCCTGGCATGAAGGTGACTCAAAGAAGTCAGCATTGTTACACCACCAAGAGAAACACATTCTGTCAGTCACCCTCATGTCTGCACAAATGACTCTTACAATGCCTAAAGGATTCTAGCATCTACAGAGCTTATGAATTAGCCTAAAGTGAAAGGAGATCTGACAATAGACCAACTATGTTTAAAACCAAAATCATTAACTTGTTTTATCCTAATTGTGAAACTGAGGCAGTGTCACATAAAAACTGCCAGAGTTGATTTAAAAAGCAGATAAAACTTGTCTAATTGGAGACTTAATATATTCCATTTTCTTAAATAAAAAAAAAAAATAAGCCAAGTCCAGCCATTAGCAAACTGGAATATTAGATACAAGAGCCTCTAATTCCTTGAAGAAAAACCAATCTAATTACTGTATGTTGGGGTTAACCTTCTGGTTTTGTGAGAAAAGAGAAAGCACAAGCACACACAAAACAAGCTGATACTCTGTGCTCATCTTTCCAAGGACAAACATGCTAGCTTCTGTTTTCAGCAGAAAGGATTGTATGCATATTTTCACAACTTTTGCTTTAAAAATTGTATTTTGCAATTAAAAAAAATTCCTGTCCAAACATAGCCCTAATGAAGATGGATTTAGCAGTCTACTTTTCTAATCCAAATTTCCTGATTGATGCTGGAAAGTCATCAATCCTTGGATTTTAATGTCAAAATATAATCTCCTATAAAATGCGAGTTTAAATATTTAGACAAAAAAGATCACTTTTACACAGCAAGGAGCATGGGGTTTAATCTCGTCATGCAACAGTAATTTTATTAATCTAGAACATGTGAGATTTACTGCAGGTGAACAATTAGCTGAGATTTGCTGGAGCTTGATAAGAGGTTGTTAAGTTAATTACCTCCTTTTGTTGATGGAGTTTGAAGAAACTGTTTGGTTTTGAAGGCAGCACGAGGCAAATTTTTCTGCCTTTGCAGAGCTGTTGAAAGACAAGAATTGTTATATTTGTCTAAGAAGATAAGGAAACTGAATTTACTGGGAATTTCAGAATTGCATCCACTTGTGAAGCATCAAGGAACAGAGTGAATACAACACTCAAAAAGCTGTCATGACTCTGGAAGTGATGGGGTTTTGTGAATGGTGCTTGATCTTAATGGCAGAGAGTAAGAACAGAGTGATTCAGAAATTTTGCAGTGCAAAATGCGCAGATTCGGTAAGAGGAAAGCTTCTTGCAGGGCAAAAAGCCCAGAAATGCAAAAAAAAAATAAAAATTAATACACCAAGGGGAGAACAAGCCACCTAGCAAACATGCTACAGCAACACGAGTGCAAGATTAGATACAAAGATGAAAATTAAACTGTCATATTTGACCTAGCAAGACTAAATTTTTTGTTTAAAAAGTGTTTTCAAAATATATTCTGACACTATATTAAAGCATAAATTTTTGTCTAATGTCATCATCATATAAACAAGTTGTGTTTTCCAGTTACAGCAACATAAGCCCGATGGGTATTTTTCCCTCTTCAAAAGCACAGCCAAGAGGGCTCAAACTCTAAATGAAGACTTTACACTAAGAATTACCAGCTGCCAGCATGTACACAGCATAACAGAAACTATTTTTTATTGCTCCTTTGCTCATGTGTCCTGCGTTTCATCTAGTAATGGTTACTACTGCCTTGAAATGACCTCACTACCTACTAGTGAAGAGAAAAGCCAGTGTTTCAAGAGCTGCAGAATCTTGGCATGAAGAGAATTACCTCTGCCAGAAGGAATGTGGCAACTCAGCGTATTTTCACCACAGTGCTTAAGGGGGAAGGAGGGATGTAGTCAATGAAACAAAGCTTTGCCTACACGTAGGCTTGGTAAAATGATAATGTATGAATAAACATCTCTGCTCACTTCAGAGTATGGAGTTTTTCGCCAGCACAAAACCGAGTGCACTAGAAAGGCTCGTTTCCATAGTGAGAAGGAAGAAAGATGGGGGAACAGCTGTGCATAAAGATTCTGACTCTGAGTAAGGAAGCTGGATAATCCTATCACCAGTTACTGAACATCATGATAAAGAAGGCAGAGGAAGAACAATTAGAATTCTAATAATATTAGTGACTCCTTTTCTAAACTAGACAGCATACAGTAATTGCCATCACCTTTCCTATCCTTCAGTCAGGGAAAAACTTGCAATATTTTATGAACTATAAAAGAAGTTCATCATGTGTTTTAACATTGTGCTGAAAATATGACTAAGGGGTATATTCAGTTTAGTCTTAATGACTAACTTTTAATTGTTTATTTTCCACAAACAGCAAAAAGTAATTGAAGTATTCATAAACACAGTAAAACGCTGTGCTTATTCCTTCTGCCAACTAGACACTAATGCAAAATAGTGTGGCAATATGCAATTCTTATTCAACTTCTGGCATATGGTCTTCCTAGAAACTTTTTTAAGGCATACCCATGAACAGCCAATTCAGTCCACTAAGATCTTTAAAAATGGGCACAATTCCTAGAAATTTACTGTGGCAGACGACTGACCAGAGTGTTTCAGTCCTCAAGTATTCCATTATACCACTTTTTACTGAATCAGTCTTTTTCTTACACCACACAAAATGAAGAACAGCTTCTTTCTTCATATTTTGAATTTGTTTCGTCTAATTCACTCAGATTTAAATATGCTGCTGCACATGCCACTTTCTTCCCCCATCATTATTCATGCTTCTTGCAAGCCAGAGATGTGGGATGACATGGAAAGGATTTGAAATACGTATGTATCAAATTCCTTCCTTCTCAATGGAGATTCCAGGAAATAGACACTCAACAGCTAAACACTTCTGGGCACTGAACAGAACCTCGGCAGTACATTGGAGCAATGCTGAGGAAACATGCAGTTTGAGATAAGCACAGAGTGCGAGTTTACACACACTACTTGCTGCTCTTGAAGTGCTCTGTAAGCTGTGACATGACCTGCCACAAATGGTGTGTGCTGAACACACGTAGATACATTTACTGCTGATCAACTGAACTGCAAGAGTTTCCTCAAAACTTACTCTTCCTCCTTCTGAACTTGCCAAGCAGTTGGATCTTGGCAAGCCGACTCATCACTTCATTGACAGTTCGACCAATCTACAGCTCTGTGTGGAGGTAGGAAGGTACTCTGCTTAAAGATTTACCATCCATGTGCTCACAGTGCCACTAAGTACAAAAGCATCACACAGAAGCCAGTAGAAAGCAGAGAGCTCCCACATGGAAGCCACCCTTCAAGTTCTAAAGCTCTGCACAATGTGTGTTGCAGGACACAAACAGAGTTCCCATCATTAACACTTGGGACAATCCCTATTCCTCGGGGAACACGACTATTACTGTATCTTCCAATGTTTTAAGGTGTAATACTTACTAGATTTCATATTAAAAAGTACTTTCTGCAAAATGACACGGAGAATCTGATGTAAATGAAGATTCTAATTGTTACAACTGTTATTTAATTCACTTAATCTCTTTTCCAAAACAATTTGCTGCAGCTAAAACTTTAAATGCCAAGTGTTTTCATGTTTTACAGTTGCACTTCTAAACACAAAATGCATGTCTTCCCTCTCCTCTGTAAGCAAGCATGTACAATTTGCCTTTATAACCGTAAGAGGAATCATCATTTCAGAAACTCACTGGATTCCTAGCTCATTTCTGAATGCCAGCAACCATAGCAAGTTCAGTACTGCAGCCACAGCAAATGTGCAAGTAAATTATGAACCGCAAATACTTGACAAGGAGAAAAGTAGTGACCTCGGGTGGCAAGCCAGCATCCTTGCAAAGGTAAGCTCATGCAAAACTAGCAGGTGTATGAGGAAGCTTCAAATCCCAAGACCCAGAAATCATTGCCAAGTGAAAACAAAAATGTGCTGCAATTTAACAGTGCTCTGTGCAAAGTGACAAAATAGAAAACCAATAAAACAAAAAATATACAATAAAAAGGACACAATTCTGGAAGTTTTTATACAATGTACATTTTTGCAGGAAATTTTTTAATCCAGACTAAGCAAAGATACTTACTCATTGACTTCATACACAAACCGTTTTACGATTGTCAATAGCAAGACTCTGACAAACATCTGTAAGAGCAGGGAAACTGTAAAAGCTACAAATCTGGGCTTTATTAATGATACTTAACTTACATTTAAATGTAAGTTGGTCTAGAGCGGTTCACATTTGGGGAAATACTCCATGAAAGGCAAGCAAATTCACCTAAAGATTTCTGTGATTCTTAATGCATCCACAAGTTGGAAAGAAAAAAGTACAACCCACAGTCACACCACTTTGGCTCCTGCAATGAAGTAATTAATTGACTATTGAGACTTTCGTTGAGTGACCTTTCTATAAAGTTTCACTCTGAATTTACTTTCAATTCTGGAAATAGCTTTCTGGCTAACTAAGCTGCCCTCTGTGCACTTCTCTTCCCAGTTCACTCTATTTTAAAACACCAAATTAAATCCGTACAGATTTTTACTCAAATAGTTTCCTTCATTTTCCTTCAGGCTTCAAATAGTCTTTGACATGGTTTATACTCCCTATTCTGTATTTAATTGTACTTGGTAGCATTATCACACTGTTTTGAAAGCTTTAACTGACCAACTAATATACTAGTGTGCCTTCATTGCTCTGTGGGTTAAACATCCCCTAGTTTAATTCCCAAATATTATTTTAATTTCCCATCAAATATTTAGATTACTGACGAATTTTGATCATAAAACTTTCATGGTTCAAAGCTGTTCACATAATAATATTCATAATGCATCATTCCCTTGAAAATGTCACACAAGGTTATTAAATTCAGAAACTTGTTTTGAAATAAAACGGTCAGGAATATTTAAACCAGAAGAACTGGCAATATTGACATATAAAGAAACACTGAATATTTAAGTTTCATTTGCTTTCGCTTCTTTAAGGTCATAATTTCAAGAGACTTGTGAGATTTACAGCATTCTCATATCAGCAGTTCTCTTTTGGGCAAACTATCAGACAACAGTCCAGCAATGGGCAAATTTGTTTCATGGGGCACAGGCTCATCCAAACCTTTTCTAGGAAGAAACCAACACTTAAAAAAGTAAATAAAATATGCAACTGAATAGATCATTTCTGGGTGAAAAAACCCCAAAAACCAGAAATTAAGAAGAAACTGCAGACAAGGATTAAACTTAAATTAACATTTTCAGGTTGTTGAACTAGTTAAAAGTTTTTTCAGAGCCCAGTAAAAAAGTTTCTGACATATCCAAGTACTGTGTTTATACTCTTTAAATTACTTCTACAGATACAGGAAACTGATTGACACCTTAATGAGGAATCTGACTTTTAAAACAGAATCAGTACCAGATTTTGTGTACCAAAAAAGCAGATTCACACAGGTCTGATTAAAAATCAGGATTAGCATCTCCAGTGTGGCATGCAATGTTTCACTCTGCCGTGAAACTGGAAGACAGCTGAGTCACTTAATTCTGAAATTCACACTGAAGTGGCACTAAAGGTACTTACTGGCTGAGGCTTGAGGTTGAATGCGAGGTATTCCTCCATTTGGCACTTGAAAGTTTGAGTCACTTCTGCTGTTTTTCACAGACTCAGCTTGGATGTTAGATGTCCTGGACAGGTTTGGAAGACTACGCCTTAGTTTTTCTGCATGAAATAATACAAAGATACCACCAAATGTAGTCTGATGTTGGACAAAGAGTCAGGTTGTGAACCCGTAGCTGAACCCCAAATCCAACTGATGTAAAACATTAGATAAAACTACAATTTAGTTACTACTGCAATTTAAAAGCAGTATATAAAAATAAAAAGCATATTTTGTTACATTAATTCTTCGCAGATCTATCATGTACAAAATAGGGACATCTACATATCTAAAAAAGCAAGAATGAACATTTTTCACCTGTGGTGAAAAAAGCCAAGCATATTGTGTTTTTAAAGTTGAAGCGTATCTGGCTTGTGATTCTCTGGGGTTTGTTGGACAATTACAAAAACCGAACAGACAAACCTAATTTGCAGTTTTGCACAATTTTCGAATTTACCTAGAAAGTGATTTAGAACAGAATGTTCGCCTGGAGAGTAAAAACATAGTTACTTAAGTAAATTTTTGAGATGGCTCAGTCTCGTATTAACCCATTATCATACACAGCATTCCAAATTACTGGAGTGTCCAGTTATGCTTCATCTTTCACATATGACTTGACTGTCTACTCAGCTAATACCGATTTTTCAAGGGCCTTCTAACATTTGTACCATTGCTCAAAGAATACGGAACGATGCCATTAAATATTTCTCAAGTCTAATGAAATTCTCTGTATCTCTAACCCAGGCAGAGCTGGGTTGATAACATACTTTGGATAGGAGACTGCAGATGCCTTGACAGGATGAGTGGCCAACCTGACTCTGCAGAGGATGCAGGGAAGAAGTTTGTTAACCATGCACAAGTACCAAAGATGAATACAGAACTAAATCTTCATCAGCTGAATATTCCTACCAATGTTACTTGCTGTGGTTTGCATTGCTTTTGCACTACAGTTGGTACACTGCTGAACCCTGTTAACCAAAATTCCCTCCCACCATTCTACACAAAAAATCAAACCAAACCCAAAAACCACCACAAAAAACCTGACCAATTATTTTTGGCTCTTGCTGTATCAACTCTGAACATCCAAGCAACATTCAACTGCACAAAAACCACTGCAGGAGAATTCCTTGGAAGTGTTTCAGAAACACATGATGGCATGCTCTATTTTGATCCTTCTGGTATGTGGGATACCAACTTTTGGTACCTTGTCTCTCATGGGATATTTTGTTGCAGCTCATCTAGCACGTAGTAAGGATCTCATGAAATCCCAGAAAAGAATGGGAAAGGAATTCTCACAATATAATTGAGTAGCTTTTGTGTTGTACATTTTCCTGCATACCTAAAATTTCCCCAAACCACAATTACTAATAAGGGATGTTCTTAATATCTATATCCATATCCTTTCTAAATGTAAGATTTTATTTGCCAGATAGAAACTACGTTTGCTGAAATGGGAATATGCTTGTAAAATTTCAGCCCAGTTAAAGGAGTTTCTGCCAAATAAAGTACATTCAAGGAGGAAATCATGTCTCGATTACATTATTTTGTTCTATGCCAATATAACATAATTGCAATATGTATTACTGCAAGCTTTATTCTTTATCAGGCAGCAGTTTACACAGCTTTAAGACAGCTAAATGCATGTATCCAACAATTGTGTAAGCATTAGTACTTTTAAGGTCATGTTCATGGTCAAAGGGTTCAGACTCCTGTGCTGCCAGAAGAAAACATCCAGCTGTCTCACAGGCATAGATCACCATGTTACTCTCAGTAATCTGCATCTGCAAGGCCTAAACCTAGTGGTGAATTACAGGTTCTGTGCTTGACTTTTGTGCATGTGCCTGCCAAAGACAGACTTTGGTCACCACGAAACTCAGTGACTGGATAACACATGAAATAAATATAAGGCTATCAAATCATCTGACTGTACGGGTTCCCCAGCAGAACTTAAGCTTTGCTTGCTCTGCTTTTTCTTCAACAATTCAGAGATTAAACCATGATGTGATGCAGGCGTATAGTTTTAGTACTGCACACTGACTAAACTCCATTATAGAAACTACTTGTGTAATGAATTTGAGACAGTTTTTTACCTTCACTTTTGACATTACTAGTCTGTAAGTCTGTAGGATGGCCTTGAAGTGAAAGACGAGGCTGCTGTAAACGGCTAATCATAGGCTGGGGTGATGCTCTGCTGTATTCTATGCTTCGAGCTGGTGAGCGGGAGCGAGGTGAATTTCTTGGAGATTGTTTTGGTGAAGGCCAAGGAGAACTACGAGGTGATGGTGAGAACCTGCTCACAGCAGGGTGCACAGTGTGATGTGTGCCATCTTCCTCATCTTCTAAGCTCTGCGCATCAAGCTCCTGATCACTGAAGGTGCCTCGCCTTGTAGAATTGCAAGAGGAACCAGAACTACGCCGAGAAGCAGTTGCTGCATACTCTTGCCGGAGGCCTGGCAACAACAGGAACATCGTTTACTTGCCTCAAACTACAGACATATCTGCATACAGATATCTACCCAGTTCTCACCTCAAATTTAGCTCACCTTAACTCCAGTTCTTTGAGGACTTAAATGGATTCAAATTAGTATCAAAAAGTTACCTACCAGCTAATAATGACTTAAATAAGTAGGTGAGAACCAAAAAAGAAACATGATAAGCTACCCCTAGAGAAACGAGTTGTTAGATCAGTGGTCTCTGAAATGCTGTGCCCACACACCTAGGTGTATACAAAACAATTCACTGGGATACAGGAAAAAAAATCTGTAAAAACTTTTTATTATAAACATGACTTATTTCATCTTTATCTGACACTTGTATAAGTTATAACTTCGTGTACATTTAGCATTTTTGTGTATCTAATATATTAGAGTAGCACAGTATATCCTTGCTGGATTGCGACTCCTCCATTATGACCTCACTGATTTGCGAGGAACTTTTCTCACAATTCTGATTCAGCCATTTGTTATGTTCCCCGACCAATGCATGGGCAGTGCCTCTGCTTCATCGAGGGGTGGCGCTGGCACTCCCTGTGGGGCAGCACCAGCCCAGCCCCGTGGGGAGGGCCACAAGTCACACTGTCCCCTGTTACTCCAAGGACAGCCAGGGAACTGACCCTCCAGGCGCGTGTTACTGTTTCCATGGCTACAGGCAGGGAGAGGAAGTGTCCCAGGAAAGTGGGGCTGGCCACGGCAGTGGTGAGCCAAGCTGGGCTGGGAAGGGCTAGCAGCAGGACATGCTGATTCCACTGCCACAGCCCGCCCACACCACGTGGGGCCGGAATGGTGCAGGCACCAGCACCGGGGCCAGGCAGGGGGATAGCAGTGGCCCAGCGCGGCAGTGCGAGCACACACAGTCGCAGCAGCAGCATTACCAAAAAGAAGCCCAGGGATTCTCGGGGAGGTCTCCCGAGTCAGAGAGGGCTCAGAAACGCTTCCCTTTGCTCCCCTGTGCTGACAGAGCCTGTGGGGAGGAGTGGAAAAGTGTCCACAGTGCTCTGGAGTGGCTGGGGGGGGAGCAATGGGCGTGGCCTGTGTGCATATTAATGACCTGCACGTGTTTGTGAATTTGATGTTTCACAAGAGCTCTGACATGACCCAGTTCTCGCAAATGAGGAGGTATAACTGTATAGGCATATACATAGTTTACAAAAAATACATACACTGGGCATTTGGATTTGGTGGTTTTTTCACTGACAAGGGTGCACAGTAAAATACGCTGCAGACCACCCATTTAGACAACTGAAATTATTACCACTTTCTCCCAACTCAGAGGAACAAAAACATAGTCTCAACTAAAGCCATAATAAAATAAGAGACATGTACATAGGTGCCTTTCTTAACTATTTTTTGCCATAGCAGCTTTGCGTTTTGGTGATTTAAATTATGGTTTAAGCATTGATGTCAACAAGATTGCACTACACCAGGAAGGCAGGTATCTCCTGAGAAGAATGGTGGCAGGCAGTAGTCCATTCCAAGAACCATCCTTTTAGCAAATACTCTATTTTATACATTCATACTGTCCAGCATTGTTTGTTCTCTGTTCTTAAAGAACACTTCTGCACAGCAACTTCCTTTCCTTACCCTGGAGGCTGAAGCCCTTAACCAGCTTTCTCAGGTGATCGACATCTGTACATGCATTATATATCTACATCCTTTTTCCATTCCTCCTAAGCAAGTGCTACTGTAGTTATTCAATCCAAAATCCAACTATGGGTCCACTTTGTTCTCAGAAAAAAAATCCACTTACTTTCTTCCTGCATTCGTGCTAAAATTTGCACATCTGTAACGTCATTTAACTTGTAATTAGAACCAATAGAGTCTTCATCCATCTCCGATGCACTTAATTCACTGTCCAGAGAAGACTGTGGACTTAGCGGAGGATTTCTATCTCCTGAACTTTTAAGATGACCTGTGGAAAGAAAATAAAGTAACAGGAAATGTTACTTAAAAAAAAAGGGAGACAAGTTGTGTTTCCTTTCTTAGTGAAAGAACCACCAAACTGAATACAGATTACTACTGGGACATTGAGTCTGACAGACAATTTGAAACATTTAGTTGCTACTCCAGGCTGAAAATACAATTTACAAAAGTGGAGCTTAGCCACTACCTTCTAAAAATGGCTTTATAAACTTTATAAAATCATTGAAATGGCATCCAAACAAATGAGTGGCATATAATCTGGTCTATCATACCAGGTTTCAGCTGCTATGAAGGTTGCATAGCTCTGCAAAAAAGGCAACTGCACACCTGGTTCCATTTGTGCTTTCATTCACAGCTCTGCTTACTATCTTGTAAAGGATAAGTTGGAGTATATTTTTCTTAAGGACATGTTGATCCAATGAATACTGGTTCAGTTTTGAATGCTTAAAGAACAGTTTATCTGAAAATACTACCTCTTCCACATACATGGAAACTAAAACAAGGGAAAAAACTTCCCATTTGCTGCTTTCTGGGTGACATCCCACTGCCTGTTACATCTCTGTCCCTCAGGCAGACACACCATTGTAGCACACAGTGCAGAGCTACAGAGATGAAAACAAAACCTGGGAAATGGCTCTGGTGCAGTGCAGGCTTCTCTACAAGTCCACAGTGAAGTACAGATAGTCAGTGCAGTGTTTTTCCACCTTCCCTATACGCTAACTTGAGTTAAAGTACATACAGTAAGCCAATAGCATGACTCCAGAATACAGGTATGTTCCAGGCATCATTTTTTTCCCATGGAAACAAAGTGTCTATAGTGCAGGAAACATCCCAGTTAGTGTTTACACTCAATGGCTGCAAAGCTTCATGGAATGTCTTTAACTAAAACACATGCTTCTTCCATATGTTATACTGGTCACTTCTCAGAGGCACTGATAGATACACTGCACACCAAATGTTTCAGTTAATAAACTCATTATTTACTACTTACTGCAATTGCAGAGACTTCCAAACAACCAACCCTGAATCTTTGAACGCCTACCATGCAACTTACAACCCACTCAATTACAGGGTCAATTCCAGAAGTCACTTTAATTCCCCCTTGAAACTCCACAGAACTAATGCTATGTATTTAGTCTGCCAGTATGTATCAGTGATTACTGGGACACGGACATCCAAAGAAAACATTTTTTAAAAGTATCTCATGTCAGAAAGTCTGCAAAAAAGCCTTTCCTAAAAAGCTTAGATGCCCTAAAAGACTGACAAGTTTTTGGTGTCTTTCTTACTCTAGTTCAACGCAAAGGTTATCAATTTGAGCATGTTTTTGAGAGAAATAGGAGGAAGAAGAGAGCAAAAGACCAGACAGACTCCCTCACCTGAGGTACCAGGAGGTATGAGCTGTTTCACTAGAGCAGACTTCACTGGTGTTGAGGAGGGAGAGTTGAAACCACTGCTGTAGGGGCTACCGGTATTTGGACTGTAGGAGCTCGTGTAACTGACCGCACTGAAAGGGCTGCTGTACAAACTCTGTCTCTTGAGAGCTGCAGGAAGGAGAGACAAGCAATTAATTATATTGACAGAACCAATGAAAAATGAATACAGTACTGTATGGTATAAACCGTGTTATTTAATTACTATACACTTCAAGTAGAAAATTTCAGTCACCAGGAAGTTTTTTAACTGATTTCTTTAACCTCTCTAGATATAACCATACTGTGAAAGGAGTGGGAAAAGAGAAGACAAGACAGTGATGAGTATTTTCATTGCAGAAGTCAGATCTAAGATCACTACAACTGATCTCTTCACGATGTCCAATGCAGGTGCTGGGAAGCAGGAGGACAGTAAGTTACACTAACACACATCCTGTGCACAGTTGCAGACAAATCAAAGCACACCACCAAGTCATGCTCTCCAGAACTCAGCCATCTGTCTGGATTCACAGATTATTCTGAGTTGGAAGGAACCCACAAGGATTATCGAGTCCAACTCCTAAACAGCACCACTGCCTCCCTGGCAGGAATCGAACCCCCGGTCTCCCCCATGAGAGGTGGGGACACTCACCACTGTACTGAAGTGGATTTTTTTAATAACACAATACTTTCAGAGAATTACACAATACCACCTACAAAATTTCCCTGAGCATGTGCTAAAATGAAAAAGTATTAAGACAGGCAAATGCTTCTGTTTATACTTCTGGGTACCACAAACCTACCAAGCTAAAACAATCTGACTGTAGGGATTATTGCCTTCTGTTCTAATGACTTGGACTTTGTCCCTAGGTTTAACCTCCTATATAAAATAAAACCTAAATTGGTTACTTTCCTCTGCCCCCTTTTTGTAAATACAGTGAATCCCCACTGCATTGCAACCTCTCCATTACAACCCTGCCCATTTGTGAAGCAAATTTTTCGCAATTTTGATTCAGCCATCTGCAAATTTACCCGGCCGATGCATGTGCAATTGACTCTGCTCTGCCGAGGGGCGGTGCCATAGTGCCTGTGGGGCGGGACTCACCCCGCCCTGCGGGGAGGGGGCTCGCAATGGTGGCACCGTGCCCCCGTCCCTAACCCAGGAAACTGCCCCACGAAAGTGAGGCAAGCGAGGGAGGACCAGTGCTGTGTGCTGGGAGGGGACAGCTGTCTCTGCCCTCTGGGACTGATCAGGCAGCACTGCCTCTCCCGGGAAGTATGGATGTTAAAGGGAAGGAAATTCGGATACCGAGCCGACCCCTCCCCCAGGTGACACCCCTTCCCCACCTCAGAGGAATGGCGAGCATGCGTGGTGGCAGCAGCCACGTTTCTGAGCCCCCTCTGACTCGGGAGACCCCCCCC